>JAGWEN010000435.1:0-95125 GCA_018703685.1 Orius laevigatus
AGAGCTTTTGGACAGTGTAAAACAATTTTTTCTCTATTTCCAGGCAGAAAAATTCAACAAGCATATCGGAAATTTGATATTTCGTATGGAGAAAAAGGAGCCGTACGTTTACGTGAGTGAAAAAAAAATTAAATAAATAATGTAAAGAGTTGTCCTTAGAAAATATTGGACGACCATTTACTGACGACCAAAAAAGTCATTTTCCATGCATGCGGATTTTTCGTCCTAGACTTCACACTCATCCATTCGGTAATTTGGCGACAAAAGGCACTTTTATCTTTTATACTATCGCAATGCATGATGGGTAATATAAGTAATATTGATGACGTAATGCATGGCTGTTCCAATTTTTCCCTCAAAAGGGAAATTTTTTGCAATGCTTGATGAGCCACACAATATAGATTTCCGATTAATGACATCATTTTTTAGATGTTGGCAGCCATGGCGACCTATTTGGTAATACTTATACAGATACAGAAAGGTTGACGTTAATGTATAAATAAATATTTTGAAAAATTGTCCTTTTTTTTTAATAAGCATGGAGACCGAAAAAGTGCTCGGGCGTGTTTCGTTCTTGGGAGGAACCTTCGGTCTCTTTCCATACAGGAAGAACTACGTCATAACCGTGACGTCACTATTGTATTTTTTATCTCATCTTTGCCTTCTGACCTATTTCGTCTTTTCGTACGTCATCGCCACCGCAAACTACGAAGAATTAGGCCTTATTTTGGATATTTTAGACAAAATCCAAATGTTGGGCGCCTACTTTTGCTTCGTTTTTAACGTTTTAGGGCCCTCTAAATGTTGAAAATTAGGACAATTCAACATGGGGTCTCGGACTCAAGCTGATTTGTGTTTGAATCCAAATCTGTTCGTTGGGGAAAGAAAACAGTCACAAGTTGCAATATGAAAAAAATTATTTTTTCTTATTTCTCCCTTATTGTCTGACGTTGGCGACATTTTTTTATGAGTTCATTGCCAATGAATTTGAATTTTCGTCATTTTTCAGTTTGTATGCGTTCTACCATGTTACTCTGACTAGCTTTTCGTTGATTTTTATTTTTTCGTCTTATATGGGTATTATAACGAAGAACTTTGAGGTTTTGAGGGATTCTTTGTTTTTCGCTTTGAAAAATGAAAGATATGGGAATTTGAACTTTTTGGTGTCCAAATATCACGAATTGTTTGAGATAGCGTATTCTTTGAATAAGCCATACGGTCTGACTTTTTTGTCGATCATTTCGAATTTGTTTCTGCAAACGGTGATCAGCTTGTATCTTATGAAGGATAACTCGAACGATCCGTGGTCCAAAGACAGAATAACGAGATTGCTCATTTTGGTGACGTACTCGGGACAAATTTTTCTTCTGGTGTGGCCCGTCGAAAAGGCGAAAGACGCATCGAAGAAGTTCGAACGGATTTTGGAGTCGGTCGTCGTCAACAAAGAAAGAAGGAATCCTCTTCTCATCGTAAGTTTATATATATATATATATATATATATATTATAATATATATATATTACTTTATATATATATATATATATATATATATCTATATATAGTATATATATTATATATATATATATATTATATATATATATATATAAATTTGTTTCAGAAAGTTCTGATATAAAAACATTACTCATTAAGGAGAGACTCGAATTTTACGCCTTTGGATTCTTTAAAATAGACTACCAGTTAATTCATACCGTAAGAAAAACAAGAAACACAAGAAATTGTCATGACCAGTGTGATCCTGAGCTTCTACAGTTTTGACGTATTGGGTCGACATTTATACCGTTCGTGAGATGAATGCTCTTACTAAAGATAGCTTTTCTAAACGGTAATATATCTAGAATAAATATCAAATATCGAAAAAATCGGTCAAAAATTGTGCGAGCTACGGGCATTTCAGTTGAATCATGAAATAGTGCAGAATTGAATTTTGTTTTAGATTGTCGCTGGAATGATCTCTTACCTTATAATATTGTGGCAAAGTTTTGAATAAAATTGAAATTAAAATAAAAACCGTACCATGTTAGCAAGTGAAGATTTTTGTCTTAGTAGGTGGTTAATTATAGAACGTTGAGGGCGATTGGGCGCCCCTCGTTAACAAGCTCCGCCCCATATGTTCGTTCGTTTCCAGTCACTTTTCCAAGAAAAGCGAGACCGACGTTTGCCTGCTCATTAGTAAAAACTCAATTTAGCCGGTGTCTAGTAAAAGGGGAGGGAAAATATGCCTCGAAGAGGACAGTTCGAAGAGGACGTACGAAGTAAGAAGAAGTGAAAGGCGCGCAACGGAATGCTGCGAATGCACGGGAAAGGGCCAGAATGAGGGTCCTAAGTCGGGCTTTCTGCCGGCTAAAAACCACCCTCCCTTGGGTCCCCGCAGACACCAAACTATCAAAATTGGACACCCTCAGACTTGCCACTTCCTACATAGCTCATCTCAGCAGAGTCCTCCACGGACCTCCGAATCAGCAACTTTCCCCAAATCCTCTAAGTATGGTAAGTCATTTGTCTTAAATTGCTGAAGCAGCGACGAAAACCAGCAACATCGTGTCTTCTGTGACCAATCGATACCTCGCCCAACGGTCTGTTATGTCCCGATTGGGACAAAACATACATAAATTTTTTGATAATTTTATGAGCTTTCATTTTGTCCTAAGTGGTCAAGTCGATCAAACCCTTAGTTTTGGAGATATAAGCAAAAAACTGCAAAAGTTCCAAAACTTTCACAAACTAAGCTTTTTGATTAGTCTTCCTCCTATAAAGGTCAAAATTGAAATTCCCGTTTTTTGTCGCATCGTAGCTCAGATACGTTTAGTCCTACAAAAAAACTTACTGAATATTATCTATAGGAAATTTAATAAGCTTTAATTTTGTACTTAGTATATTTTCACCTGCGACGTACGGTTTTGGAGATATTGGCGAAAAACCGTGAAAATTCTCTTTTAAGTAGCCTCATATCATAATGGCTTTATTACCCAAAAATATAATCGCCGACAACCCTTAAAACCCTCCCTCTGCAGTAAATCTTCCAAATCTAAACAAAAGCCATCAAACAGCTTGTAAACAGCTTGTTCCCAATCCTTATTTACAAAAATTCCATAAACAAACTTTTCTTTTTTTAGTTTTTAGGTCCACTTTCAACCCTAAAAATTGTTAAATCGTTTTTCGTTTTAATTTCAGACATGGCCGTTCACTTTTCAACCTCAGAAACACGAAGAACCTCAAGAAATGGAACACACCAATTATATGAATAATTATTACAACGAAAATGCAATACAAATTTAAAATTTGACTGAAATGTAAATTTATTGTACAAAATAAAAATTAATTTAATTTTAAAAAGTTTATATCTTGATTGTTTACATTGATAGAAGGTTAATCAGTGGAGTGAAAATCGGTACGGGGATGTCTTATCTAATTTAGTAAGTTTGATGGTTTGGACATTCTAGAAGTAGTTTTTCCCACAAATTATATCCGGTTGTCAATAAAAACAAACTTTTTTTTCTTGTTATTTTTCTACCTAAGTGGAGTGCCCTCCTTATTTGTTTTTGTTTTGTTTCGGTGTTTAAGAATTCTTCCGCGTTCTCATCATGTCTCCTATTAGTAGAGTATAACATCGTGTGTTTCGACGAGACGCGCCGCGGCGGAGACTACTTTCGGCGGTCTAAACGAAGTAAATATGTTGACACGCCAATCATAACGTCAGGCCAAGAAATCTACGTAAGATGCCCCAATCAAAAAACATTTGTATTGTTTTATACGCACATCACAGTTTCACCTTAGATACAGTCGCGATAACCCAACATTTTGATGAAATCATTTTCTTTGGGCGAAAGAAAAGTGAGTAAAGCGGAGAGAGAGTTGGCGACCACTGAAATATTGCTGCACTAAAACAGTGGTCTTCCAAAACTGGGGTGTGGGGCGTAAGCTAGATCCCGAAGATGCGGCGTGGGCTTAGGCTCAAGATTTTTGTTTTTCTTTCTTTCTCTTCAATATCCAAATCAAAATTATGTTTCTTTTGTTTTATTTCACTGCGACATATTTTTAAGGTCATTTTTCATCAAAAACGTTTTTAAAATTTTATAAAAATCGGATTTCCATTTGCATCATTTTGCAAGGCCCATTTTTCGGTCATCTCAGAAAAATCAAAAGTCATCAACCATTTTTTAAAGCCCAATTGTTCTCCAAAAACGCGCGTAAATCAAAGTTTTATGAGACAATTTTTCGTTAAAAAATCTGAGGCAAAATCAAGGTTTTATGAGCCACATTTTTGTCCACCAAAAACCTCAAAATCAAAGTTTAAGAAGGACATTTTTCGTCATCCTCAAATCAAGGTTCTCACGAGTCAAATTTTCACCAAAAACTTTTCAAAATCGAAGTTTTAAGAGCCTTTTTTCGTCAAAAACTAAAACATCAAGGTTTTTTCAAGAGTCGCCACCAAAATTTTCGTTTCTCAAAACCTCAACATTCAACATTTGTGTTAGCCGCGATTTTCACTACCCTCAAAAAATTAAGGTTTCAAGAGCTAAATTTTCGTCACAAAACCTCAATATAAACATTTGTTTTGTTTAAAGCCCAATTAATTCAGGTGCTTTTCGATCTTAACATTATTTTCGTTCCTCAAAACCTGCAAAACAAAATTTTAATTTAATTTTTTATAAAATGCTGTTTTGGCAAAAACTCTCCACGAAAAATTTTAAATCAGGAGCCAATTTTTCGTCAAAAAACCGTCCATCAAAAACATTGGGCATTTAAGACTATATTTTTCGTCCCATAAAACCTCAAATCCAAATTGTCAAAACGTGCTTTTGTTTGTCAAAAATCCCTCAAAAGTCAGAATTTTAAGTAGTACAATTTTTCGTCAGAAAACCTGCCAATCAACAGTTTTAAGCTATTATTTTTGTCTCAAAAACTCAACAATCAAAGTTTTTAGAGGCAATTTTGCTCAAAGAAGCTTCAATAATCAAGGTTTCCAGAGCCAAATTTCGACAAAAACCTCAAAATGCGAAAAGTCTAGGTATTAAAGAGCCAAATTTTTGCTCGCTCCAAAAACCTCAATATCAACATTTGTTGTGGTTTGTTTCGTGGTGCAACAAATTTTCGTCAACAATCTCAGAATCAAGGTGTCAAGAGCCCCAAAATTTCCGTCAACAAAACCTCATGATCAGTTTTTAGAGCCAAATTTTTTCGTGTCAAAAACCTCACATCAACATTTGTTAAGGCCCCAATTTTCGTCCCAAACATGTGGAGGTTTCAAAAGCAAAATTTCGGTCACAGGAAACGGACCTCAAATCAAAGTGTTTTAATGTGAGCCAAATTTGCGTCAAAAACCCCTCAAATGCCTACATTTTAAAAACCTCCAAAGTTTCGTTTATAACCTCAAAATTACTCCATCACAAAAAACCTCTTTTTTTGAGCCGGGGCCACCAAGCCGGGCTGTTTGCATGTGTTAAAAAAGGGGTGGTGGTGGCACATGTTGAAAAAGTTCAGAAACCTCTGCACTAAACTATCAATTTTTGATTAATGGCTTATCAATTCTCAATTTTGTGAACGTTGCCTTCTAAATGGAAAATTGATATTTCGTAATTTTCAAAATGCAGACCGAAGAAGTGCTCGGGAAAGTTTTGCTTTTGGGAAAAATCATCGGTTTGCACCCATATGGGAAAAACTACACCATAACCGTGACGTCATTTATCTATTTCGCATCTCATTTTGGACTTTTATCGTTTTTGAATTTCATGTATATCCGGTCCGGCTACTACGAAGATTTGGGCGTTCTGAGCCTTTTAGACGAAGTCCAAGTTTTGAGCGTCTTTTTGTCTTTTTTCTTCATCATATTCAGCCTCAATGTCCAAATCCGCCATTTGATGTGGATCCACTCCAAGTTGATTTTGTTCGAAATAAACTTATTTCGAAAAAACATTAACGTTGAATATAAAAAAATCTATTTTAGGTTTATTTTTGTTTCTTTTTTGACAATTTTTTGCTTTTTTTATGAGGTATATTCTTTAAGTTTGGACTTCTTTTCTGCCATGTATAGCTACGCTTTTTATCACTGCACTTTGGTCAATATAGCATCGATTTATATGTTTTCGACGTTTATGAATTTGATTGAAAAGAATTTCGAGTTTTTGAGAGATTCTTTGTATTTTGCTATAAAGAATGATCGATATGAGAATTTGAGTTTTGTCGTTTCGAAATATCATGAGTTGTTCGAGGTTTCGTATAAGCTAAACGAGGCGTTCGCTGTGACGTTTTTATCGGTGATTTCGAACGTCTTTGTACAGATGGTGATCAGCATGTACGTCGTGAGGAGGTTAGTGAGCGATCCGACGTCGAAAGAAGGTATGTTGAGGTTGATAAATTTGAACATTAGCTGGTGCCAGGCTTGGATTTTGGTGAGCGCCGTCGAAAAGGCGATCGACGCGACGAAGAAGTTCGAAAGGATTTTTGCCTCCGTAGTCGTCAATAAGGGAAAAAGGAACCCTTTTCTTATCGTAAGTACGGCGAAATGGTAAAACCTTCTGTAGCTTGAGTTTCCCATCACCTCCCCCACCTTCCGCTACTCTTCCATCACCTCCCCAACGTCCACTATTCTTCCATCACCTACCCACCATCCACTGCTCTCCCATAGCATCCCCCCACTCGCGCATCACATCCCCACCTTCCACTGCTCTCCCATCACCTCCCCCTACTTCCAATGCTCTCCCATCACCTCCCCCTACTTCTACTACTCTCCCATAGCCTCCCCTCTCTCCCTTTACACCCCCCACCTTCCACTACTCTCGCAGCACATCCCCCACCTTCCACTACTCTCCCATCACCTCCCCCACCATCCACTACTCTCCCATATCCTCCCCCACCTTCCACTATTCTTCCATCACCTACCCACCTTCCACTGCTCTCCCATAACCCCCCACTCAACCTTCCTCCACTCTCTCATCACCTCCTCCACCTTCCTCCACTCTCTCATCACCTCCTCCACCTTCCTCCACTCTCTCATCACTCCTCACCCCCACTCTCTCACCTACTCTCCCTCTCCCATCACCTCCCCCACCCTCCCATCACCTCCCCCACCCTCCCATCACATCCACATTTTCCACTACTCTCCCATCACTTCCCCCACCATCCCATCACCTCCACACCTTCCACTACTCTCCCATAGCCTCCCCCCACTCTTCCATCACCTTCCCCACCTTCCTCCACTCTTCCATCACCTACCCCATCTTCCGCTACTCTCCCATCACCTCCCCCATCTTCCAATACTCACCCATCACCTTCCACTACTCTTCCATCACCTACCCAACTTCCACTGCTCTCCCATCACCTCCCCCTACTTCCACTGCTCTCCCATCACCTCCCCCTACTTCTACTACTCTCCCATAGCCTCCCCCCTCTCTCCCTTTACATCTCCCACCTTCCACTACTCTCCCATCACCTCCCACACCTTCCACTACTCTCCCATCACCTCCCCCACCATCCATTACTCTCCCATCTCCTCCCCCACCTTCCACTATTCTTCCATCACCTACCCACCTTCAACTGCTCTCCCATAACCCCACTCACCCATCACCTCCCCCACCTTCCTCCACTCTCTCATCACCTCCTCCACCTTCCTCCACTCTCTCATCACCTCCTCCACCTTCCTCCACTCTCTCATCAAATCCTCCACCTTCCTCCACTCTCTCATCACCTCCTCCACCTTCCTCCACTCTCTCATCACTCACCCCACCTTCCACTACTCTCCCATCACCTCCCCCACCCTCCCATCACCTCCACACCTTCCACTAATCTCCCATCACTTCCCCCACCATCCCATCACCTCCACACCTTCCACTACTCTCCCATAGCCTCCCCCCACTCTTCCATCACCTTCCCCACCTTCCTCCACTCTTCCATCACCTACCCCGATCCTTCCGCTACTCTCACTCATCACCTCCCCCATCTTCCAGTACTCACCCCATCACCTCTCTACTACTCTTCCATCACCTACCCAACTTCCACTGCTCTCCATCATCACCTCTACTTCTACTACTCTCCCATAGCCTCCCCTCTCTCCCTTTACATCCCCCCACCTTCCACTACTCCCTCCCATCACCTCCCACACCTTCCACTACTCTCCCATCACCTCCCCCACCATCCATTACTCTCCCATCTCCTCCCCCACCTTCCACTATCTTCCATCACCTACCCACCTTCCACTGCTCTACCATAACCCCCACTCACATCACCTCCCACAACCTTCCTCACTATCCCACACCATCCTACCTTACCTCCACTCTCATCACCTACTCCACCTTCCTCCACTCTCTCATCACCTCCTCCACCTCCTCCACTCTCTTCATCACCTCCTCCACCTTCCTTCCTCTCTCTCATCACCTTCCTCCACCTTCCTCACTCTCTCATTCACCTCCTCACTCCTCCACTCTCTCACTCACTCACCCACCTTTCCACTACTCTCCATCACCTCACAGCTCATCACCCTCCACAACCCTTCACCTCTGACTTCTCCCATCACTCCAACACCATGCCCATCACCTTCCACACCTTCCACTACTCGCCCATAGCCTCCCCCCACTCTTCCATCACCTCCCTACCTCACTCCACTACCTCATCAACCTTACCCTATCTTCACTATTCTCTACATGCCATCTACTCCACTAATCATCTCAACTCGACTATCATCCTCCCCATCGTCCACTACTCACCCATCACCTTCCACTACTCTTCCATCACCTTTCAAAAAGTCCCCATACTCTCTCCATTCACCTACCCACCTTACACCGCTCTTCCATCACCTCCACACCTTCTACTACTCTCCCATGACCTCCCAAACCTTCCCCAACTCTGCCATCACCTACCCTACCTTCAACTACTCACCCATCACCTCCCCCACTTCCCTCCACCTTCCCTTGCTCATTATTATAATATACAACAGCCAACAGGGTGATTAGGTACAGATTAGAAAGGGTGCATACTATTTACGTCATAAATATCTCTTCTCCTTTCTAATCTTAAGTTATTTTTGTATTTATAGAACGTTCTTGAGGAGCATTTACTTCTAAAGAAGAGACTACAGTTTTACGCTTACGGCTTTTTCAAACTCGACTATCAGTTGATTCATACGGTGAGGCATTCCAAAAATGGTGGAAATTGTTAAAAACATCTTTTGTTCGATATAGATTGTGGCAGGAATCATCTCTTATCTTGTAATTCTATGGCAAGCCATTTAAGAATAAAAGAATGAGAAAGAATCATAGTTTTTGTGAAATTATCGTGATGATGATGTCTTAAAGAAGCTACGCAATCCATCATGGGTATTCAACGATTGCAAGGTTGCCAGATTGGGCACCAAAAAAGTAGCCAAATTCGGCGTAAATTGCCCTAACTGGCAAAATTGTTAAGGGCCTAACTTTGTGGGATTCAGGGTAGCCAGATTAGGCCCCAAGAAATTATCCCAATTCGCAACAAAAAGCCCAAAATGGCAACACCTCTAAAGGCCCAACTTTGTGGGATTGCAGGGTTGCCAGATTAGGCCCCAAAAAATTAGCCCAATTTGCGATAAATCGCCCAAAATGGCAACACTGTCAAGAGCCCAACCTTGTGGGATTGCAGGGTTACCAGTTTTGGCAATTCCTTGCTAATTGGGGCACTTTTTTAGGGCCTAATCTAATGCTAATGTTGTCAGCCCTGCTATCATTTCTAACGTTGTTGGTACCACTGTTCCAAACGTTGGCCACACCGTCTCAAATTCTCAACGATCCGTTTTTTATTGAAATATTCTTTATTATGAATATTCAAGGTCAATAAAACAATAATATTTGGGAAAAAAGAGAAAAGGAAAGGAAACAAAAGGGGATTAGAAGGGCACTGACGTCATAGTGAATGGTTTAATCTCTATGAGGCGTCGTAGAGGGGATGCCGTTATCTTCCATTGTCGCTCTAAGGGCATAAAAACCTTCATTCTCCCGCCAAACGATATCCAAACACCCGCGAATAGCGTCCTCTTTTTTATCCTTTTTATTTCGATTTTAAAATGTCCCAGACGACAATTTCCGATTATTTTATAAGCCGAAAACGCCCGGCGAATGATGACATCGTGGCGAATAAGGTGCGGATGCTGGAAAACGGCCAGAAAGAGAAGATCTTCGGGGAATCTCCTAAGACGACACCGGTGCCCAATAAGGCGCCCAAGATAACCAGGAAGACGCCCAGAATAGCAAAGAGGACGTTGAAAAAAGAAGAAAAAGGTGACATCCGAAGGGCCCTTCTTCCTTCTTTAAATGACGTAAGCGCTTTTGTTTTATTAAATAATGAACAAGCTTGCATATTACGTAATTTGACCCAAATAACTGACATTGAGGCGTTTTTAGGTTGATGGGAAGTCTAGTATCGTCACTCCGGAGAAAAGGTTGGTGAGTTGCCTCAAGTCGCCGGAAAGGTTGCTTAGTTCGTTGAAATCGCCGGAGAAACCAGTGACGCCACGGAAGATCGTTTCTATCAACGAAACCGTCGAAGAAATCCATCACGATAGGAAGACAACGTCAGAAATCAAAGATCCTCAAAGTTCCGCAGAAAAGGTGCAAAGAAAAGATCTTGGACTTGCTGATATCAAAGCGAAGCTTAAATCAAGCCCTAGACTCTCCAAACTTCAAGATGCGCTAGACCGCGTGAACAAGAGCAGAGCAAAACTAGCAGAAATCGAAGATAAAAACTCCCCGAAGTTGAAGAAGTTTGATAAAATCGAGATTGAAGTTCCTACAAGCCCGAGGAAGCAGTTCAGCCCGCAGAAACAGTTTATGGATGCGAAGTCTCCCAGTCTTCTTCGCACAGCAGTCTTCAAATCCCCATCAAAATATGCGCCGGGACAAATGCCATATGTTTCGCCACGCAAATTATTCACAAGCCCGCAGAAAACCAGCCCGGTCAAATCGCCATCTTTCCAGCGCTACTATAGCCTCGCCAATTCCGGTTCTGCTACTTTGGTTTTACCATACAAATACAGAGTTCTTGCTGAAATGTTCCGCTCGGTCGATACAATCGTATCCATGATGTTTAACCGTAAAGAGACCGTTTATTTTGAAAAACTTAAAACTTCAGTGCAGCAAATGTCCAAAAAGTAATTTAACTTATTTTCGTTTTTTTTGTATAATAATGTCTTTTGTAGGAACCTGAATGAATCGATTTTGGGACAAATTAAGACTGTATTTCCAGACTCTTTTACGTTTACGCGGGAAAAGAAGCGTTCGATGCCAAACCATCCTGAAAAATATGATTTAGTAGTTCTTCCGATTGTTGGTAAGGTTAATTTTAGCATTTATACCTATAACATGTCCTTGTGGTATCAGGTGACTAGTTTAGTATCTTTTATATAGATTCTGGTAACCGCACTCTGGTTTCTAGTGAAAGGATTGTTGTAACTGGTTTATGGATTTTGGTATCTTGTTTCGGGTGAATATAAGGGTTCCGGTATAAGGAATCAGAGAGTTCCGGTATAAGGGATCAGAGAGTTCCGGTATAAGGGATCAGAGAGTTCCGGTATAAGGGATCAGAGAGTTCCGGTATGAGGGATCAGAGAGTTCCGGTATGAGGGATCAGAGAGTTCCGGTATGAGGGATCAGAGAGTTCCGGTATGAGGGATCAGAGAGTTCCGGTATGAGGGATCAGAGAGTTCCGGTATGAGGGATCAGAGAGTTCCGGTATGAGGGATCAGAGAGTTCCGGTATGAGGGATCAGAGAGTTCCGGTATGAGGGATCAGAGAGTTCCGGTATGAGGGATCAGAGAGTTCCGGTATGAGGGATCAGAGAGTTCCGGTATGAGGGATCAGAGAGTTCCGGTATGAGGGATCAGAGAGTTCCGGTATGAGGGATCAGAGAGTTCCGGTATGAGGGATCAGAGAGTTCCGGTATGAGGGATCAGAGAGTTCCGGTATGAGGGATCAGAGAGTTCCGGTATGAGGGATCAGAGAGTTCCGGTATGAGGGATCAGAGAGTTCCGGTATGAGGGATCAGAGAGTTCCGGTATGAGGGATCAGAGAGTTCCGGTATGAGGGATCAGAGAGTTCCGGTATGAGGGATCAGAGAGTTCCGGTATGAGGGATCAGAGAGTTCCGGTATGAGGGATCAGAGAGTTCCGGTATGAGGGATCAGAGAGTTCCGGTATGAGGGATCAGAGAGTTCCGGTATGAGGGATCAGAGAGTTCCGGTATGAGGGATCAGAGAGTTCCGGTATGAGGGATCAGAGAGTTCCGGTATGAGGGATCAGAGAGTTCCGGTATGAGGGATCAGAGAGTTCCGGTATGAGGGATCAGAGAGTTCCGGTATGAGGGATCAGAGAGTTCCGGTATGAGGGATCAGAGAGTTCCGGTATGAGGGATCAGAGAGTTCCGGTATGAGGGATCAGAGAGTTCCGGTATGAGGGATCAGAGAGTTCCGGTATGAGGGATCAGAGAGTTCCGGTATGAGGGATCAGAGAGTTCCGGTATGAGGGATCAGAGAGTTCCGGTATGAGGGATCAGAGAGTTCCGGTATGAGGGATCAGAGAGTTCCGGTATGAGGGATCAGAGAGTTCCGGTATGAGGGATCAGAGAGTTCCGGTATGAGGGATCAGAGAGTTCCGGTATGAGGGATCAGAGAGTTCCGGTATAAGGGATCAGAGAGTTCCGGTATGAGGGATCAGAGAGTTCCGGTATAAGGGATCAGAGAGTTCCGGTATAAGGGATCAGAGAGTTCCGGTATAAGGGATCAGAGAGTTCCGGTATAAGGGATCAGAGAGTTCCGGTATAAGGGATCAGAGAGTTCCGGTATAAGGGATCAGAGAGTTCCGGTATAAGGGATCAGAGAGTTCCGGTATAAGGGATCAGAGAGTTCCGGTATAAGGGATCAGAGAGTTCCGGTATAAGGGATCAGAGAGTTCCGGTATAAGGGATCAGAGAGTTCCGGTATAAGGGATCAGAGAGTTCCGGTATAAGGGATCAGAGAGTTCCGGTATAAGGGATCAGAGAGTTCCGGTATAAGGAATCTATAGCAAAATCTCTATTGCCTCCCACGAAAACTATATATTTACCTTTGCTTTTAGATGGAGATCATCTCGGACCTTCTGTTTTATTGGATAGACGTCGCATTTTTTATAAAAATTTACTTGAGACTACGAAACGACACCATGAAGATTTTATGAAATCGTTGGTCCCTCCGATTGTGATCGAAAAGGACAAACTGACCCGTTGGCATCCCGAATTTGATGTCGACAGCTGCCCAGACATTGCTCCTGCAGATTTACCGCCACAGCCGGAAATCGAAAAGATGACAATGAGCGCCAAAGATGTTTTATGTATGTTCGCTTTATTTTTTGGTGTTTTTTGATGTTATTTCTTTTTGTAGCTAAGGCAAGGGATATCATAGGAGGGAATACTCGCATGGAAAAAGCGCTGGAGAAGCTTGCGGAGAAGAAAGACAAACCGACTGCTTCTGCGGCTTCTCAAGCGATTCCTGGTCTTACTCAAGCACTCCGGGGTATTCCGAAGTCGCTTTTAGAAAAAGTCAGAGCTAGACAAGCGGCGAAAGCTGCTGAGCTTATTACTCGACCACCTGAAGAAACCCAACGGCGTCTTCAGCTAACCAGGCTGCCCGAAATCGCACGGATACTCCTTCATCTTTTCACTCTAGAAAGGAAGAACGTTCTGTCCAAATTTACTGTCATGGAGAAAATCCGCTCGAGCCATACCGAGCAGTTTTCGAGCGAACAGCTTGAAAAGCATTTGCGACTTTTGAAAGACCTTCTTCCCGATTGGATCAACATTTACGAGATCGAAGGGGATCCTTATGTCAAGATCACTCGAGATGCGGACATGTCGAAAATCATGAAGCGCCTCCAAGATCAAATATCGCAGAATCAAATTGACCATTAATTTTTTTTAAATTTCCTTTTTTAAACGTTTTTTCAGGTGTCGGGTTTTTTACTCAACGACTTATTTTAGGTTTTTAGGTACTGAGCCTATTTATTTACAAGATAACAATGTAATTTTATACAAGTATGTCCAATAAAGCTTATTTTGATGTCTACAAATTATTGCACTAGCGATTTAATATTGATGCGAGTCTATCTACGTAATTTGATTGCGATGTCATGTGTGCCTTTGTTTCCCAGAGCATGTTGACGAGAATTTCGTCTGATTTCTCGTCCATGGCGACATCTTCGGAGAGCTGCGGCGAAAAACGGAAATACGGAATTTGGAGCATGGAGGCGATCGCTCGGGTGCGGTCGACGACTCTGCCGTCTGCTTGGGTCGCCTGGTCGATGAGGATCGGCAAAAGTGATTTGGCGCCTGCAAATGCTCTTGCTGCGTCCAAAACGCCAGATGGCCAATAGATATCCATGCATGATAGCTAGAACAGTAATACAAGTACATTAGAATGTGCTTCAAGGTCGCCAAATGGCGCAGTGCGCCATGGACGTCAAAGCATGCAGTGTGCCAAGGACGCTAAGGCACACAGCTCGCCATGGACAACAAAGCACACAGCGCACCATAGACACCAAAGCACGCAGTGCGCCATGGACACCAAAGCACGCAGTGCGCAATGGACACCAAAGCAAGCTGTGCGCCATGGAAACCAGAGCGCCATGGACACCAAATCACCAGGTGCGACAGCGCACCATAGCACACAGCACTCCAAGGACACCAAAGCATGCAGTGCACCAAGCACACCAAAGTATGCAGTGCAACAAGTACACCAAAGCACTCAGCGCTCCAAGGTCACCAAAGCACACAGAACCAGAACCCCGGTGACCTAGCAACACTATTGGCATTATGGGTACCAAAGCATGCTATGCCAGTGCATTTCGTTATGTGTGGTGTACTATATATTATTGGTACTATACATTCAATGAATGTTGAATGGATATTGGATGGATACTAACATAATACATGCACGATGAGTAAAAATGTGCATAATAAAAAAAATGCCACTAAGGTTTGCATTACCTCAATCAAAGGTACTGATCCTGTCCCAACGGAAACAACGACGCTAACATCGACAACTTCGGAGCTTCGTTGAACCGCTTTCAAGGCCGTGTTGTATTCATGGATTTCAGTCAACGCATCTAAAGAAGGATTGTTGGCAATAAGGCCACCATCGACGAATCTTTCGAACGATCTAAAGTACGACGGTGCTGCACCCGACGCTCGTGCAGCTTCCCACAAAAGCTGATTCCGAAATGAAGGCAACGGCTTAAACTTAGGGCACGTAGGTACAGGTTGAGGATAAGCAGAAAGTATCTCATTTGAACTTTCATAATTCCTGAATATGTGAAGGTCGACCGGCTTTCTGTCCGCTAAGCATCCAGTGATGATCAACTTAGGATGCGTTATATCAGCCATCGTCGTATCCGCGCCCAATGTTTCTTTCAACAATGCTTCCAAAGGTTCACTACTGTACGGCCGCATGCCGCAGAAAACTTGATCTTTCATGCGAAAATAAAGACATAGCGCTTCCTTAAGTGTTTTTCCAGCAGCAAGACCTAAAGCTAAGATGCCGCCTGTGCTTGTAGCCGCCAACCAATCAAAACAATGGATGATCGGCTTGCCGATTGCTTTCTCCAAATGGAGAAGAATGATGATCAAAACGAGTCCACGAATTCCGCCCCCGTCCAGACAAAGAAGTCGACCACCACTTTTGACTTCAAAATCCATCATTGAGGATTGAATTAAGTCGGAAATGACGCGAGGAGTCGGTCCAGAAGCTGGAGGAGGAGCCACACCATCGTCATCTCCGCCATCTTTGCACTGAAGAGTGCAGAAGTTATGGTTCGCTGTGCATCTCTTCGCACCCACAGCATGAAGCACATAAACCAACTTAGAACCAACTTCTCCTCCATGTAACGCAGCAATATGGCGCGCCGTTTCTCCAGCGTTGTTACTACAAGCAAAATCACGATTGAACACAAAAGACAAACTTACAGCACATCAATGTCGCATCCGAAAGCAATCAGTGCTTTCACAATAGGAATGTTTTTTTGCTTCACAGCCAAATGAAGCGCTGTATTGCCATCAAAGTCTGGAACATCGATTTCAGCTTCTCGGGCCAAAAGAGCGACCACGCAATCCAATCTTTCTCTCATCACCTACATCACAGGATCAGGTTGAGCAACCCAAAAGTCCAACTCACCATAACATGAAGAGCAGTCTGGCTTGCAAAGTTAAGAGCATTTATATCACAGTTGCGCTCAATTAAGGTAATGATGACTTCTTTCGAAGCAGACCAATGAAGAGGCGTCCCTCCATTTTTCATCTCCTAAAAAAAATTAGATAAATAAGTTTTGAATGTTTACTACAGTTAGGTCAATTCCATAGTTGGAGCTTCCCATCCGATTTCGCAATTCGCCGACTTCCAGCATCATGTTGTATACATCGTTTTGTAATTCTTGGATCCTGGGGAGGCCAGGGATCCCGTCGAGATGTATAGGAGGCATTTTAGTGACGCAAAAGGAAATGAGGATGAAAAAATCAATGGACTCAAACATTCATAGCGCGTCAATACATCACCCCCTTCTATTATTAAACGTCCATTATTCCTTTTAAATAATTCACCTGGGTGTTCAACTTGTTTGAGAAGTCTTTTAAAAAGTCGCCCATGATTCCCGCAGAACGGGGCGGCGACGGTGCACCTGATGGCATCGCCGCAGACATGTTGACGTCCGCACCTTTCGCTATGAGAGCGATGACGCATTCCGGACGGTCGGCAAGACATGCCATATGAAGAGCTGTATGTCCTGTCACGTTTCTATGGCTAAGCTGCTTTGTCAGCTGCCCACTTTCAGCCAATGACTAAAAAAAGAAATCAACAAAAAGCACAAACAAATTTTTCATACATTGACGATATCTTTATTAGCAGTCGCCGCATAATGAAAGACCGAATTGCTATCGTGGTCCAACTGCTCTAAAGATGCGCCGTTCTTTATGAGCAGAGTGACCATCTGCAAATTACTTTCGCTGATCGCCAAATGGAGTGGCGACATGCCGGATTCTGCATCGGTAGCATTCACCAAACTAAAAAATCATTAAAAAACATAAAAAATGCACAATTTCGTTACCTTTGTATCCTCGGGTGTGAAAATGGTGCTAGGAGGTTGAAGTGGACGAGGAGATGGCATAATGTCCAAGTTGGATGCTGGTCTATTATGTCGCAGAATTTCTGGATATTTTCAACACGCTAATGAAAATTTGGTTAATATTGTTGGATTTATAAAGCAAAGAGGATCTGTAGAAAAATTGGAATGACATCAACTTAAAGAACTTGTGCTTGGTTAGGAATGCGGCAGACATGCAAAGCCCGATGCGAATCTCCGCTCCCTGTGGAGCGATTTACTTGAAACTTTATACAAATCTCCTCTAAAATGATTATAGAAATGCCTGAAAATTTCAAGTCGATCGGTCAACTAGGAGCTGAGATATAAGACTTCAAAAATACGATTTTTCACCGGTGCTATGTTCTTCTTCTTTCTGCCCAGACCGTCGAAATAACCTAAACTGCCCAAAATGCCCAAATCACCTAAACTGCCCAAACCGTCCAAATCACCTAAACTTCCCAAATCACCTAACTGCCCAAACCGTCCAAATCACCTAAACTGCCCAAATTGCCCAAATGGCCTAAATTTCCCAAATCACCTTAACTGCCCAAATCACATACACTGCCCAAATCACCTAACTGCCCAAACTGTCCAAATTGCCTAAATCACCTAAACTGCCCAAACCGCCCAAATCACCAAAACTGCCCAAATCACTTAAACTGTCCAAATTACCTAAACTTCCCAAACCTTCCAAATCACCCAAACTGCCCATACCGTCCAAATAACCTAAACTGCCCAAACCGTCTAAATCACCCAATTTGCCCAAAGCGTCCAAATCGCCCATACTGTCCCAATCACCTAAAATGCCCAAACCGTCCAAATCACCCAAATCGTCAAATCTGCCCAAATCACACTTCCCAAACAGGCCAATTCACCCAAACAACCCCAAATAGCCTAAACTTCTCAAACCGTCCAAATCACCTAAACTGCCCAAATCACCTAAACCGGCCAATCTGCCCATACAGCCTGAATATCCCAAACTGTACAAATCACTAAACTGCTCTAATCAGCTAAACGGCCCAAACCGCATAAACTTTAAAGCCTGTCATTGCTTTAGTAGCCATCATACATCCTACCATACACCTAGCATTCCAATTTTTCTTTTTCACCTTTCCCAGTGTTCAACTAAGGATAGTCAAAGTTAATAGCATTCAGCCTGAAGTTCCTCAAGGAGAATACTTACAGCAATGGAGGCGTCACACAAAAAAGAGAGCTTATCTTTGATGCAGTTGAACTTTTGAACTGCAAGGACCTTATCTTCCGTACGAAATAAACTGGAAAAAAATATAAATAAAAAAATAAAATAATAATAATCAAAATATCATCCTCCCCTTTCCTGCCATAACTCGGTAGAATGTAGCTTACATACCTAAATCCAGAATCCAAAGATTCAGAACATGGTTTTTGCATAATGATCTCGTATTTTTCATCTTTGTCGGAGGCGTAGAGTACGAGGCTTTCGTCCCGCGAAATCACTTGACGGTTCACGTATTTGTCGGTTTTCACCTCGACCACTTTATTAGGGCTTACGTCCATATGGAAGATGTTCTTCTTCAAAAAGTTGCCCAACCACGCCATTGCAAGCGAAAATTAAGTACTTTAATAGAGAAATTTTATGAAGAATATCATTTTTTCAAATATCAAGATAACAAGACTTAACCTTCGCCCGTAAGGTTATCTGGCGCTTGTTGAACAAACTCCAAAGTCTGTTATGACGTCATCCAATGGTCGAAAGAATTATTGATTTCCGCCAAAGCATTAGGCGAAATGGACTCCTTACCGCACCAGCGTACTGTAAAGGACTCCTTACGGCACCAGCATACCGTAAATGGCTCCTTACCGCACTGGCGTACCATAATGGACGGTTTACCACACGCCCGTACCGTAATGGACTCTTTACCACACGCCCGTACCGTAATGGACTCTTTACCACACGGGCTTACCGTAAAGGGCTCCTTAGCGCACCAGCGTACTGTAAAGGACTCCTTACGGCACCGGGCACCAGCATACCGTAAATGGCTCCTTACCGCACTGTCGTACCGTAATGGACTCTTTACCACACGCCTGTACCGTAATGGACTCTTTACCACACGCCCGTACCGTAATGGACTCTTTACCACACGACCGTACCGTAATGGACTCTTTACCACACAGTAAAAGTAAAGGGCTCCTTAGCGCACCAGCGTACTGTATAGGACTCCTTACGGCACCAGCATACCGTAAATGGCTCCTTACCGCACTGGCGTACCGTAATGGACTCTTTACCACACGCCCGTACCGTAATGGACTCTTTACCACACGCCCGTACCGTAATGGACTCTTTACCACACAGTAAAAGTAAAGGGCTCCTTAGCGCACCAGCGTATCGTAAAGGACTCCTTACGGCACCAGCATGCCGTAAATGGCTCCTTACCACACTGGCGTACCGTAATGGACTCTTTACCACACCCCTGCACCGTAATGGACTCTTTACCACACGCCTGCACCGTAATGGACTCTTTACCACACGCCCGTACCGTAATGGACTCCTTAACGCACCGGCGTACCGTAAAGGACTCCTTACGGCACCAGCATACCGTAAATGGCTCCTTACCACACCGGCGTACCATAATGAACTCTTAACCACACCGGCATATATGGACTCCTTAACACACCGGCGTACCGTAAAGGATTCCTTACCGCACCAGCGTTCCGCAAAGGACAATGGACAAAAGGACAACATCCCGCGACTTTCAAATTGAAAAGAGGTTTGAATAGAAAAATCGAATTGGCATTACAATAATTTTAATTAATAAGAGAAACAAAACTGATTTTTAAAGTTTCTGCGACTCGCTCGCTTTTACAAGGTCTCTTTTCATCGCATAAGCGTCTTCACCATCAGCGTAGTATTTCGGCTCGATTTCCGATATCGTAAAGTTAAGAGTGTTCGTGTACAAATTTAAAGCGGCGCGATTCGACTTTCTGACGTGAAGCGATACGTATCTCGCTTTGAAGCACTCGACCATCGCTTTCGCCGCTTGGTCCATGAGCTTCTGCGCAAGTCCGAGCCTACGATGCGACCTCTTGACAGCCAAAGACGTTATGTGACCATGAGGGTCTTCGCTATCTTCTTCCATCTTAGCCAAAACGTATCCGACGATTCGGCCTTTCTCGTCTTCAGCGACGTAGCTCAACTGCGGCCATGAAAGTCCATGGTAGAAATAGTATTTCATCTGATAGTTCTCTGGCAAGCAAAGCAGATTGCAGTGCTGCATATTCATGAGGTCTTCAGGTCTCGCACACCGGATATTCATCTTCAGTCCAATCTGGTCCTTTTAGCTTTAGGTTTCTGCTGCTGCTGTCCGGACGCTTCTTGCATCCCACCAATCAACTCACGAACGAATCTGAACCTCGAAAGGAAAAGCTTCCAGACTAGATACCAACCTAAAACACAAAAAAGCAAAACATGAGTTCACCAAATTCAAGGTCAAACTTACCCAAAGCGACTAAAACTACGATCAAAACAAGGGCGGAAAGGAAAGAAACGACGGCCAACAATAATTCCATCCCTTAATATAAAAATTGATAAAAAGAATAATTTATTGTTTAAAATATAAACGCCATGTCCTCGAGCACGAGTGGGGCTGGAGAGGAGGAGGCCCTGACCAATCAAAATTCAAAAATACTTACGTCATAAACACGGAGAAAAAGAGAAGAAAAGTTTCCAAATTTTAATTTAACAAAACTTGAAGAACTTTGTTCAAAAATGGATTTTAAAAAGCTTTTTTATGTAGGTATTTTTATTATTTTAATTTAAAAAGCATGTAAAAGAGGTTATAGACGAGCAAGAGGAGTCATCATTAGTGATTGTGGATTTGTGACGTCACATTGGTTAAATGGTTAACTTGCTAAAATCCGTCTAAAAAGTATCTTTTCTTGTCAAAAAAAAAAGTCAAAATCAGGCTAAAAAGGGTCTTTTCGTTTCAAACAAAGGTTCAAAATTAGGCCGTAAAGGGTCTTTTCTTGTCAAAAAAAGGGTCAAAATAGATATGGCTGAAAAGTGTATTTCCTTGTCAAAAAAGGGTCAAAATATGGCTGAAAAGTCTCTTTACTTGTCGAAAAGGATCAAAATTAGGCTGAAAAGGGTCTTTTCTTGTCAAAAAGGGTCAAAGTTTAACTGAAAAGGGTCTTTTCTTGTCAAAAAGGGTCAAAGTTTAACTGAAAAGGAGTCTTTTCTTATCAAAAAACGTTCAAAATTAGGCTAAAAGTTGTCTTTTTTTGTCATAAGGCCCAAAATCTGTCTGAAAAGTGTCTTTCCTTGTAAAAAAAGGGGTCTAAATCTAGCTTAAAAGGGTCTTTTCGTATCAAAAAAGCTTCGAAATTAGGCTGAAAAGGGTCCTTTCTTGTCATAAGGGTCAAAACCTGTTTAAAAAGTGTCTTTTCTTGTCAAAATCTGTCTGAAAAGGGTCTTTTCTTATCAAAATACAGAAAAAGGTTGAAAATCAGGCTGAAATGAGTTTTTTCTTGTCAAGAAAAGTTCGAAATATAGCTTTGTTATGTCTTTTAATTGTTGTCGTCCCAGAAATGGCTAAAAAGGCCTGCACGCATATGGACAATGCGTGATGCGTGAAATCACGCATAATGCGTAAAATCACGCATAATGCGTAAAATCACGCATAATGCGTAAAATCTCGCATAATGCGTAAAATCACGCACAATGCGTAAAATCACGCATAATGCGTAAAATCACGCATAATGGGTAAAATCACGCATAATGCGTAAAATCGCGCATAGTGCGTAAAATCACGCATAGTGCGTAAAATCAAGCATAATGACATAAAAGAAGGACAAGGTTTTATTCTGTTTATTTTATGAAAATGAGTAAAGTCACCCATAATGCGTAAAATCACGCATAATGCGTAAAATTTACTCCACCTAGGGATGATACAGCGATCAATCACGACGCTTCAAATTCATAAAAAGCGGCAATTTTCTGATTGGTCGAGAACGACACTGACCTGCATAAACGGAAACTTCCGAAGGCCTTCGCCCGTTTCCGGCTCCCCTAATCACATTTTCGAGTCAATCGTGTGTTGTGCCTTCTGATTTTCGGCATTTTGATCCACCAAGGGGAAATTCCCATGAGCTGTTAGCTGCCGAAAAGTTCTCGAAATCCTTCTCTCAAATGGCTTTCAGACGTGACGTATTGGAGAACGTCCGCGAAGAAGATTTCGTCGAGTATTTCCTCTTCCCGGGAGCGGCGACGAATATCAAAGAGCTCAAAAGCAGCGTGGACACCTTGGCTGCGAAAGAGACCAAAGATTACATTTGGCAGAAAGATGAGTTTCAGATTATCGCCAGGAATACCTTCGAACTTCCGCCCATCGTCGACAACGAAGGTAAATATCGTAGAACTGCATTGCGCCAAGTTTGGGAAAAGATGCAACAGCTTAGTGTCCAACTTATATCATAATAAATGCTTAGAAACGTGCATATCGATTGATCTTCCCATTTTTTGGGTTAAAGCTTAGCTCATTGTGGATTGGAATGCTCCAGTCATTGCTATGCTTAGAGGAACGACACAGCACCTGCTGTACTGATACCAATGAAGCCAAACTGAGGCTGCATGTCACCAATGTCTCACCCAACATAGCCAATCTTAGTTCTTTGCAGCTGCTATCGCATTCATTCCTCTCCTCATTGGTGCATCACCAATATCACAACCAACATCAGCTCTTTGCAGCAGCTACTGCATTGATTCCTCTGGCAGTGCAATGATTCGGCTGCCATTGCATTGATTCCGCTGCTCAATCGTGCCTAACGTATATCCCAACCAACATCAGCTCTTTGCAGCAGCTACTGCATTGATTCCTCTGGCAGTGCAATGATTCCGCTGCCATTGCATTGATTCCGCTGCTCAGTCGTGCCTAACCTATATCCCAACCAACATCAGCTCTTTGCAGCAGCCACTGCATTCATTTCTCTGCCATTGCAATGATTCCTCCGCTCATTGCTGCTTCTCTCATATCCCAGCCAACATAGCCAACCTCAGCTCTATAGAAGCCTGTGCTCTCTTATAGCTAAACTGGGTATCAAGTGTCGATGTTTCTGCTACTGCTGCACCACAGGCCCAGTCATTGCACGTCACCAATCTCCCCGGCAACATGGCCAACCTCAGCTTTTACAGCTACCAGTGCTCTCTTTAAGCTAAACTGGGTTACACGTTACTGCTATTGCACTGGTAGTATCATAGTCCCAGATGCTGCATGTCGCCAATCTCCCTGGCAACATGGCCAACAGGCTTTTCTCCATTTTCTACCTGCATTACCTCATCAATTTCATTATTTTTCAGAAAAACTTCCTCCTCATTTATACGGGGTGACCCATTATGGCGAAAACATCGAAGACGAGTGGTTCATCGTCTACATTCTTCTTAAGCTAACCAAGTCCATCCCAGAGCTCGTTGCCAGGTAAATCCTTCACCATCGTCTTCCTATAACAAAATACTTTTCCAGAGTCATCGATGTTGACGGCGAATTTTTATTGATCGAAGCAGCGGACGCTTTGCCCAAATGGGCGAACCCCGAAGTCTGTGATAAAAGGGTAAAAAAGCCTGCATTATTTAATAAACCTGACCCTTAAATGCCATTAAAATGTCATTAGGTCTACATCGTGAATGGTGAAATCCATATAATCCCTGTGACTAAAGAAAGCGAATCGTTGACCGTAATGGATGCTTTAAAATGGATCAGGATGTATCCAGAACTTACCAGAGCTTCCGATGCCATACAGCAAGCCATCCACAATAGAGTTCAAGGGTTTGTGTAGTCCTTTTTAGGTATTCTGATCGCTTTTTTAGGTATCCTGATAAAATACAGGAACTTCTGCACCAAACGATTGCATTCGTGCCGGCTGGCGTTGCTGCTCTTTTGAAAGAGAAGCCGAGTTTGATCGCTCCTGCTATCACTGCTTTCTGCTATCGTGATCCCATTGATGTTCGGGTACGTTTTTATTGAATAAAGTTGAGAAATCTTGAATTTTCTTTAGGCATGCCGTGCTATGCGGTATTTTCCTCCAGAAACGAGAGTTATGGCGCAGGTTAAGATGACGAGATGTCTTTATGCAATGTTGATGCACCACAAGTACATTCCGGACAGAAGGACCGGATGGAATCTTCCTCCTGCCAACTCGAAAGATTACCTGCAGCATTCTATTGGCATCAAAGTCGCATGCGGGTTTGAAATTTTGGCTACGCAATCGAAGAAAAGCGGAGACGACCTTGAAAACGACAAAGGATGGCATCGCTACAAGCAGTCTTTGTTGAGCAAAGGATATTTTAAAGAGTTGATGGAAGGCTGTGTGGAATACAAGAGGCTGGAAGAAGAAGCCAAAGATTTCTATAGATCTCATTCATCGCAGTTTTCACAACCGGCGTCGGGGCAAGCGGTCCTCGATTTGTTGAACACCATCGAGCTTGATCTCGAATCAATGAAAAGAGCTGAAGGAAACTTACCTCCTCCAGATGGTAATCTAACATTCTTTTTAACACATTCAATGATTTCGTATTTAAATGTTCTTAACTTCCTCAATTTTTGACGGATTTTATCGATATTTATACCGTTGGAAAGCTCTTTCAAAGAGCCACAAATGTTATTTAATGCAAAAAAGTGCTCAGGCCCCTCCTTAGCCTTCAAAAATGGGTTTGAAGCTAGCCAATGCAAGGGATGATTTCACAACTGAACGTTTAAACGTTCGTAACTTCCTCAATTTTTGACGGATTTTATCGATATTTATACCGTTAGAAAGCTCTTTCAAAGAGCCACAAATGTCATTTAATGCAAAAAAGTGCTCAGACCACTCCTTAGCCTTCAAAAATGGGTTTGAAGCTAATCCTCAATTTTATTGAACGGCAACCAACCAAATTTTGTAGACGATTCCTGGATGGAAATTTCATCAAGCGACCTTGACAAGATCTTAACCGAAAGATACGGCAGCACAGGAAAAGCATCCGTCAACGACCTTTCATCGCATTTGACTTCATTTTTGGAGCACGTTTCCGGACTCGAAGGTGCCGAACATCCTCCAGCCAAAGACGGAGTTCCTTTGAGGCCAAAAAGGGAAAAAGCGAAGAAAACAGAAGGACAAAGAGATGACGAAAACAATCGCATATCTTTCGACCAAGAAGCCTTTTCATGTGCCGTGCAAAACATCCTCGGTTTGTCCTTTTTATTCGTTTATATATAAAAAACGTCTTTTCCAGACTTCTCAGTACCAGAAGACAGCTGGGACCTGGATTCCGAAGGTTCTGGTATGAGCTCATATGAAGATGAGGTCGAAATGGACCTAAGCAAGAAAAAAACTGGTAATTTTGGCTTTAGGAACGCAAAATTTTCATTATTTTTCAATTAGTTGGAAGACGAAAGCAAAGCGAAGGTGAAAAGTCGGAATTGAAGCAATACATGGATCAGATGGACCGAGAACTTTCGAACACCACTCTCGCCCACAGTTTTCATAAAAGTTCTGCCAAGGTAATCATATACAAAAAGGTTATCTTTTAACTCGTTTTTAGGGAATGGAAGACAGTTTTTCGGACATTGAGAGCTTCGAGCCTGTTGATATTGATATGAACGCTCTTAAAAACATCATGGAGTCGTACAGGTCTCAAATGGGAGGAGCCGGCCCAGCTTCCAATCTACTCGGCCCTATGGGAATCAGACTCGAAGAAGACGACTAAACCTTTATTATTTTGTGATAATTTATTATGTGATTGCGTTTTTTTATATTCTTCGCCTTCAATGGGCATTTCTTAGCATTCTTAGTTCAAAAATAGTTTTCGCACTTATTAGCCCATTTATGCTGGAAATATGGGCTTAAGGAATACACTGGTGGGATCCATCAGAAGCTTTCATAACCTATAATTGATAGGTTTCTTTCTTATCAGTGGTTATTAACTCGCAGGTTCTGAAGGGCCCCATCAGTTTAAAAAACCTGATGTGCCACATTTTGTTGTACTTAAATTTCTTTTAAAGTTCTAGTCATGATTTTTATATTATGTAGGACTATTATTCAGGATTACACAAAAACTTTCATGAATATTCTACCTCAAAAAGTACATTCAAGGAACTTGCATAAAAACCATCAAAATCCATCGCTTTGGCAACCCTGGGAAAAATGTGAACAAAGCGTTGCCATAGTGACCACAAACCATCCGAAAATCTACCTGTTGGGCTATGGCCATAATTTTAATATCAGCCCTTACATGGGCAAGCACATTTAAACATTTAGTATGTATATAGGTAGTTTTTTAATTTTTAATTTTTATGTTTCTACTTTTAGTGAGTGATTGTATTAGTAAATGTATTTTTTTAGAGAATTATATTTTGTAGGGACAATAAATTAATGAACAGACATTCTATTTTCTTAAACCTCAAATTAGGCTGCGAAAAGCCTTTTTTTCTCTATGGCGTCCATTGTTAGTTCTTCAGTATTGCACTAGGTTTCTAATAGTACAGGATAAAACCTTCTGTTATCAGTAATAAACAGCAAAAAAAGTGAATTTGGGTTAAAAAATCAGCACTGAATAGGTTAAAAAATTTATTTTGGTTTCTGCGACCTTGCAAACTGTACAACCATGGGCTTCCCTTTTAATAAATAACCGTTGGTTTCTTTCAACGCTTTTGATGCCAAATCGGTATTCTGTAGTGTTATAAATGCTTGACCTTTCATCCTCCCTTCTTGCATAAGCCGAATATCAAACCTAAAACAAACACCAATAGAAAGCTTTCTTTTCAAGAAAACAAAATTTTTCGAAATCCCCACTAGGTTGTGCTGCAAACAGTGAGCATTCCTGAAACTTACATGCTTCCTTGTTCTTCTTTTTGGTCGATGAAATATCGTTTGAAAATAAAATTTAAGTCGTTTTCTTGTACTGTTTTGGCTAAATTTTTAACATAGAGGCGACATGAAGGAGTCCCTGGTTGATAATTTTTAAAAACGGGGAGTAAATGGAAGTCTTTTTCTGGTACGCAGTTGGTAGCAAGTTCTTCTTCTGTGATGACCCTTTCATCGGATTGGACGTTTTCGACTTTTTCTTCTTCTTCTTTTTCAATTTTGTAGTCGAAACTTTCGATTTTTTCGCTCTCGGTTTGGTCCTGAGATGGCGCCAAGTCTGAAGGGATGTTGAATTCGATGTTTTTCTTGTTTATGTTGACAACTTCGAAGATTTGGGAAGGATTGATTTTGGGGTCTTGTTTTATCTTTTTGACTACAGGGGGAGCTTTAAGTTTTTTAATTCTTTTAACACTTTTTTTCAATTCAAACGGCTTCGCAGAAATCTCGTCTTCCAACTCGCTTTCTTCTGAATCTTCCATCGTATCGATGCCGACATCTTGGATTATATAATTCTCAACGAAAGGACACGGGAGGTTCATTTTGTTCATCAAATGGAGAACTTGAGTGTAAAATTTAGGAACTTTTAGAAGTGCTTTTGAGATATTTTTGAGTATGTGGAGCTGAGGAGGAGGATACGAATATCGTAGATGGACCGGAGGTTGGATCGTCAAGTCTAAATTTGTAATCCAAGAGTTCATTTTTGTCTGAAAATTTTCGATCACTTTTCTCTGCATTGTTTTCTCATCGGTTTTTTCGACTTCTTCTCTAAAAACCAAAAATTAATAGAAAAAAGAGATTTTACATGTAAAATTATACTTCTTTTTGATGCGAGTGTCATCCAGAGGCATTTCACTTCTGGCATATTCGACGGAAATGAGCTGCCCGAAAATTTCCTTCTGGTGAAGTCTTCTTAAAACTGCTTCCGCTTCAGTTTCTTTCTCATACCTAAGAAATCAACAAAATAAATACAGGGTTGCGATCTTGAAGTGAATGTAGGTACTCCATAAAATGCTGAGTTCTAATGTAGCGACCCATGTGAAGTTACCATGGCAATAAGCTTGTAATGCTGGAACTCTGTAGTTACCATAGCAACAAGTTTGTAATGCTGCAACGCTGTGGTTACCATGGCAACAAGAATGCTGGAACTCTGTAGTTACCATAGCAACAAGCTTGTAATGCTCAACTCTGTAGTTACCGTGGCAACAAGAATGGTAGAACTCTGTAGTTACCATGGCAACAAGAATGGTGGAACTCTGTAGTTACCATGACAACAAGAATGCTGGAACTCTGTAGTTACCATGGCAACAAGCTTGTAATGCTGGAACTCTGCAGTTACCATGGCAACAAGAATGGTGGAACTCTGTAGTTACCATGGCAACAAGCTTGTAATGCTGGAACTCTGTAGTTACCATGGCAACAAGCATGCTGGAACTCTGTAGTTACCATGGCAACAAGCTTGAAATCTGGAACTCTGTAGTTACCATGGCAACAAGCATGTAATGCTGGAACTCTGTATTTACCATGGCAACAAGCTTGTAATGCTGGAACTCTGTAGTTACCATAGCAACAAGTTTGTAATGCTGCAACGCTGTGGTTACCATGGCAACAAGAATGCTGGAACTCTGTAGTTACCATAGCAACAAGCTTGTAATGCTCAACTCTGTAGTTACCGTGGCAACAAGAATGGTAGAACTCTGTAGTTACCATGGCAACAAGAATGGTGGAACTCTGTAGTTACCATGACAACAAGAATGCTGGAACTCTGTAGTTACCATGGCAACAAGAATGCTGGAACTCTGTAGTTACCATGGCAACAAGAATGCTGGAACTCTGTAGTTACCATGGCAACAAGAATGCTGAAACTCTGTAGTTACCATGGCAACAAGCTTGTAATGCTGGAACTCTGTAGTTACCATGGCAACAAGCATGCTGGAACTCTGTAGTTACCATGGCAACAAGCTTGAAAACTCTGTAGTTACCATGGCAACAAGCTTGAAATCTGGAACTCTGTAGTTACCATGGCAACAAGCATGTAATGCTGGAACTCTGTATTTACCATGGCAACAAGAATGCTGGAACTCTGTAGTTACCATGACAACAAGAATGGTGGAACTCTGCAGTTACCATGGCAACAAGAATGGTGGAACTCTGTAGTTACCATGACAACAAGAATGCTGGAACTCTGTAGTTACCATGCCAACAAGCTTGTAATGCTGGAACTCTGTAGTTACCATGGCAAAAAGCTTTTAATGCTGGTACTCTGTAGTTACCATGGCAACAATTTTAATGCTGGAACTCTGTAGTTTCCATGGCAACAAGCTTGTAATGCTGGAACTCTGTAGTTACCATGGCAACAAGCTCAAATTCAACAGTTTAAACTTACTTTGCGAAAAGGAGGCTCCCTTTTTTATTTTCGGAAGAGACACAGTTCACTTCAGAAGCTCCAAAGAATTTCATAAAGCTAATTTTATCCTCTTTGCTCAACTCTTCTGGCATATGGCGCACCACGACCACCCTCCTGTCGTACAAAACCATCGCAAACGACGTACAATTAACAATTTGTACAGCACAAACACTTCTGTTTACAAAACGAAGAAGGTTACATGATGGTTTTCTTGTTATCAACTTGATAACGCTGATAAGTGATAACGCGTTGTTTGTGTTTGAGTGATCAGTGAGTTTAAAATGAACGAGAAACTGATTTATACAACGTATTCCTTATTAAGTGGCGTCTGTGCAACTGCTGGAAGCAATTTGGGAAAGATATCAGGATATTATGTAAGTTTTATCAAGTTTGAATTATTTATTAAACCCTACAAAAACAGTGGCCCAAGGAATATTTGTTCAACTTCTTCCGCATTCCGAGGGTCTTCGCGTGCAGCAGTCTTTATATTAGGATCCTCCTCCGGCACCGGCAAAGCGAAGCAAAATGGGAGAACGAGGCACAAAATAGTCAAGAATTTCATTTTGTTGTTCAAAATTACTGTTGATGGAAACACTTCTTTCAACTTCTTTTATATGTGTGGATGACGTGGCCTCAATTTTATTCAGATTAATCAGAAAATTTACGTTTAAATCGTGAAATCGTGTAAATTTTCAATTTTTATATAGAAACGCGCCCTCTATCTATTGTCTAAAAAAGACCAAAAACTTAGCTAAAAAGGGGCCCTAGTGTCCAAAAAGGATCGAAATACAAGCTTAAAGGTCCCCTACCCTCTAGTGTCTAAAAAAGATCAAAAACTTAGCTAAAAAGGGGCCCTAGTGTCCAAAAAGGATTTAAAAAATCAAGATAATACGGGCCCCTAGTGTCCATAAAGGATCAAAATTCAAGCTAAAAGGGCCACTAGTTTCTAAAATAAAAATAGCAAAAACGTAGCTAAAAAGGGGCCCCAAGCGTCCAAAAAGTATTTTTTTAAAATCGAGATAAAAGGGCCCGCAATGTCCTAAAAGGATCACACTTTAAGCTAAAAGGGACCCTAGTATCTAAAAAAGATCAAAAACCTAGCTAAAAAGGGGCCCTAGGGACCAAAAAGGATCAAAATTCAAACTAAAAGGGCCCCTAGTGTCCAAAAAGGATCAAACTTCAAGGTCCCCTAGTGTCTAAAAAAGATCAAAAACCTAGCTAAAAAAGGGCCCTAGGATCCAAAAAGGATCAAAATTCAAACTAAAAGGGCCCATAGTGTTCAAAAAGAATCAAACTTTAAATTATAAAGACCTCTAGTGTCTAAAAAAAGATAAAATACCTAGCTAAAAAGGGGCCCAAGCGTCCATAAAGGATCAAAATACAAACTAAAAGAGCCCCTAGTGTCCAAAAAGGATCAAACTTCAAGGTCCCCTAGTGTCTAAAAAAGATCAAAAACCTAGCTAAAAAGGGGCCCAACGTCCAAAAAAGATCAAAATTCAAACTAAAAGGGCCCCTAGTGTCCAAAAAGGATCAACAATCAAGCTAAAAAGAGCCCCATCGTGCTCAAAATAGGATTGAAATCGGTCTCCAAACACCAAAACTGTCTAAATCAGCCCAACCGTCCAAATAACCAAAACCGTCCATACCGGTTTTTCTCCGTGGGGCATACTAGGTGAAATAGCTACTAGTTGGTAGTTTTGTAGCTCTGCTAGTTGGCTACTTGTGTACTACTGGTTGCTATCTACCTACTTTTTTTTTTTTTTTTTTTTTTTTTTTTTTTTTTTTTTTTTGGTTAAAGGACTAAAAGTATTGGTCCTGGAGCTTGCCCAGAGACACGAACTTTCTCAAAGGTCTACAGATTTCGGGGGATCCAAAATTCACCCGAACACATTATAATTATTTAATTAGTTAATTAATTAATTTATAGAAAAAAATTTTTTTTTTCAGTCATAACTTGAATTTGGTGATAATTTTGTGAAAATGGGACTAATTTGACTTAAACACATTATAATTACCTAATTAGTTAATTAAATAATTAATTTAAACAAAAATTTTTTTTCAATCATAACTTTAATTTGGTGATAATTTTATGAAAATGGGACTAATTTCACTCAAACACATTATAATTTCCTAATTAGTTAATTAATTAAATAATTTTTTAGAATTTTTTTTTTTTTTTCAATCATAACTTGAATTTGGTGATAATTTTATGAAAATGGGACTAATTTCACTCAAACTCAGTATAATTACCTAATTATTTAATTAATTAATTGATTTTTGAAAAAAGAAATTTTTTTTGCAATCATAACTTGAATTTGGTGATAGTTTTATGAAAATGGGAAAATTAAGTTAATTAGTTATAACTACCTAATTACATAATTAATTACCTAATTAGTACCTAATTAGTACCTAATTAGTTAATGAAATTTAATCGGGATCACGTGAAGATTATTTGGTTAAAATTTGGTGAAGATCGGACCGGTAGAAAGGCCGTAGCACATTTTTGCTAACTTTAAACAGACATATCTCCGCCATTTTGTCGAATTTCAAAAATCGCTCTCGTCACTTTCAAGATAACCACGAAAGGAAGATTGTGTAAAAATTTCGTGAAAATCGGATGAAAATTGTGGCCGTGAAGTGTTCCGGAAAAAAAGGCGACGGACGGACGGACGGCCGGACGGCCGGCACCACAGACAAAGTCATGTCCGACAAAGATCAAAAGTCAGTTTGACCCTAGAGGGTCTGGAAGACCCTTCCCCAAAAACCCGAATCCGACGGTATTACAATAACTTCTCTTTGAGAAAGTTAAAAAGAAAAATACAAAGTGTTTCAAGATTCATTCATTTATTATATTGAAATATCTATTTCTCTATTACAATATGTATACTGGCCACTGGGTACGTTTTTAGTTTCCTCGGGCTAATGCGGATCCCAGCAGCAACCCTATCGCTGGCCCGAACAGGAATTGTTCAACTTCTTCCGCATTCTGAGGGTCGGCGGGTTCAGCCCTAACCTCCGCCATATGAGGCTCCTTCTCCGGCACCGGCAAAGCGTAGCAAAATGGGAGCACGAGGCACAAAATAGTCAAGAATTTCATTTTGGTGTTCAAAATTACTGTTGATGGAAACACTTTTTTTCGATTTCTTTTATACGTGTGGATGACGTGGCCTCAATTTTATTCAGATAAATCAGAAAATGTATGTTTAAATCGTGAAATCGTGTATAATATCAATTTTCATGTAGAAACTAGGCAGCGTTCCGCCCCACCATGCAAAGCCAAGTATCCACTGGAAGTAACGAAAAGCGTTTTTCTGGTATCTTAATCTAGATCTCAGCTTTCTGACTTGAAATTTTATATAGATCTTCTCTAAATACGATAAGAGGAAGCCATGAAAATTTCAAGTCGATCGGTCTACCGGTATATGAGATATGTTATACTGACCAAACCGCAAAAACCAACCATCACAAACAAACCGTTCCTATTGCCCAAACTGCCCAAACCACCCAAATCATCCTCGATACCTCTTAAACTGCCCAAACCGCCTAAACGAGCCAAACCACCCTCCCTACTTCCCAAACCTCCCAAACTCCAGCCCAAATACCCAAATCGCCCAGACCACTAAAACTGCTCATATAGCCTCCTAAACTGCCTAAAATGTCTCGTTTCCGTCAACTTTGAAAACTAAAAGATGAGATACCCTTAACCAAAACAGCTTGTAAAAAACATCCCGTTTCGCAGAAAACGTGAGAAAACCTACTATAGTCGATATCAGCCATAAAAGCTCCCTTGGCGACATCGCTAGTTGATATAGTGGGACCTTCCTACTACGCAGGAGTTAGTTTTTTAGCTACTAGTAGACTATTATTAAAAAATAAGCAGAATCTAGATGGATAATATCTTTCGCTTAAGGGGCCGTGAAAACAGTTATTCAATGATAGCTCATAGAAAAATGATCCGATCTGGACCGGACTTTTTTTAAAATGAAGCTTATTTATTTCTCCGCGCATTCCACTAAACTTATTGTAATAAAAATAAATCTTTGTAGTAAAAAAAAAAAAAATGTTTAAATTTTTTTAAAAACTTTTTAAAGAATTGTTTAGTGAAATGCGCTCCACATAACAAAGAACATAAGTATGCAAATTTTGAATCAATTCCGATGTCTCAATCTTTAGTTATCATTGAAATACTATCTCAACAAATTTTGAATCACGCGGGTTTTTCAACGAATCAAAGACAAGTGGGCGGAGAGAACCGACTCCTCCTGCCAATTGAAGGGGAGGGATGAGTTTTAAAACCCTCGTGTTATGCGGGTCGCCCCGCCCTCGCGACAGGCGCTGGATGGGCCCTTAATCTTAAAGCCAAGATTTTTTTTATTTTTATTTTGGGAAAGGTAAAAAAATGGATAAAATGTATAACAAAATGTTACTATGATTCATTTATTATTTTAAAATAGGTATGTACCTATTAGAATGTGTATTCTGGGTACGTTTTTATTTTACTACAGGTTAAATAGTTATTTTTAACCCCCATTCGATACCCTGATCAACTGCTTCATTTCTTATGTGGTGGCGTGTCCCCTCTTGAGGCTTCCCATCCGGCACCGGCAAAGCGCAGCAAAATGGAAGAACGAGGCACAAAATAGTCAAGAACTTCATTTTTGTGTTCAAAATTACTATTGAAACTCTTCTGTTTCTTGCACTTTTATTCGTATGGATGACGTGGCTTCAATTTTATTCGGATAGATCAAACAATTTACGTTTAAATCGTGAAATAGTGTAAAATTTCAATTTTCTTATAGAAACGCGGCGTTCCGCCCTACCATGCAAAGCCGCGGTGCTATGTGTGTACTGGGTGTAGTTCCCCCTCCTATACCTAGGGGGTTGAGGCAAGGGGGACTCCTGAAATACAAATATGTAGCTAAAAAGGGGCCATAGTGTCAAAAAAGGATCACACTTTAAGGAAAAGGGCCCCTAGTGTCCAAAAAGGATCAAAAATCGAGCTAAAAGGCCCTTTCCGTAGTAAAAGAACACAATCTGGTCATAAGGGCCCCTAGTGTCTTAAAAAGATCAAAAACCTAACTAATAGGGCCCCTAGTGTCCAAAAAGGATCAAAAATCAAGTGAAAAAGAGCCCCATCGTGCTCAAAATAGGATTGAAATCGGTCGCAAAACACCCAAATGTTGCAGTCGAGGAACTCGTAGGCCTTCTAGTAAAAGGGGAGGACTTTCAGGTACTTGAGAATCCAGGGTCGTGTAGCTACGGGGTAGCGTGAAAGTCTCCCATTGTGAAGGTCCCGGGTTCGATCCTACCGTCTGGCCCTGTATTTTTTCCTGAGGTACTACGTTTATTATATTGGCGACGAGGATGGGATACTCGACTGGTTTAGGCAGCAACTGCCCGGCAGATATTGCCGTCACGGTCCGGAGGGGGCAGCTATTGCCTGGCAGCCATTGCCGTCCCGGACTGTAGTCAATCAGATGTACCTTGGGAAAAAGAGGGGGAGATGGTGTTGTAGTCGAGGAACTCGTAGGCCTTCTAGTAAAAGGGGAGGACTTTCAGGTACTTGAGAATCCAGTGTCGTGTAGCTACGGGGTAGCGTGAAAGTCTCCCATTGTGAAGGTCCCGGGTTCGATCCTACCGTCTGGCCCTTTATTTTTTCCTGAGGTACTACGTTTATTATATTGGCGACGAGGATGGCATACTCGACTGGTTTAGGCAGCAACTGCCCGGCAGATATTGCCGTCACGGTCCGGAGGGGGCAGCTATTGCCTGGCAGCCATTGCCGTCCCGGACTGTAGTCAATCAGATTACCTTGGGAAAAATGAGGGGGAGATGGTGTTGTAGTCGAGGAACTCGTAGGCCTTCTAGTAAAAGGGGAGGACTTTCAGGTACTTGAGAATCCAGGGTCGTGTAGCTACGGGGTAGCGTGAAAGTCTCCCATTGTGAAGGTCCTGGGTTCGATCCTACCGTCTGGCCCTGTATTTTTTCCTGAGGTACTACGTTTATTATATTGGCGACGAGGATGGGATACTCGACTGGTTTAGGCAGCAACTGCCCGGCAGATATTGCCGTCACGGTCCGGAGGGGGCAGCTATTGCCTGGCAGCCATTGCCGTCCCGGACTGTAGTCAATCAGTTGTACCTTGGGAAAAATGAGGGGGAGATGGTGTTGTAGTCGAGGAACTCGTAGGCCTTCTAGTAAAAGGGGAGGACTTTCAGTTACTTGAGAATCCAGGGTCGTGTAGCTACGGGGTAGCGTGAAAGTCTCCCATTGTGAAGGTCCCGGGTTCGATCCTACCGTCTGGCCCTGTATTTTTTCCTGAGGTACTACGTTTATTATATTGGCGACGAGGATGGGATACTCGACTGGTTTAGGCAGCAACTGCCCGGCAGATATTGCCGTCACGGTCCGGAGGGGGCAGCTATTGCCTGGCAGCCATTGCCGTCCCGGACTGTAGTCAATCAGATGTACCTTGGGAAAAAGAGGGGGAGATGGTGTTGTAGTCGAGGAACTCGTAGGCCTTCTAGTAAAAGGGGAGGACTTTCAGGTACTTGAGAATCCAGTGTCGTGTAGCTACGGGGTAGCGTGAAAGTCTCCCATTGTGAAGGTCCCGGGTTCGATCCTACCGACTGGCCCTGTATTTTTTCCTGAGGTACTACGTTTATTATACCAAACTGCCTAATCAGCCCAACCGTCCAAATAACCTAAACCTTCCATACCAATTTTTCTCCGTGGGGCATACTAGGTGAAATAGCTACTAGTGGCTATTTAACTAGTTGGTAGTTTTGTAGCTCTGCTAGTTGGCTACTTGGTTATTTACTACTGGTTGCTATCTACAATACTTTTTAGGTAGATTTTTTTGGTTAAAGGACTAAAAAATGAATAATATAAAGTGTTTCCAGATTCATTTATTATATTGAAATATCTATTTCTCTATTACAATATGTATACTGGCCACTAGGTACGTTTTTTATTTTCCTTTGGCTAACTGGGATCCCAGCAGCAACCCTATCGCTGGCCCGAACAGGAATTGTTCAACTTCTTCCGCATTCTGAGGGTCGGCGGGTTCAGCCCTAGCCACCGCCATATGAGGCTCCTTCTCCGGCACCGGCAAAGCGTAGCAAAATGGGAGCACGAGGCACAAAATAGTCAAGAATTTCATTTTGGTGTTCAAAATTACTGTTGATGGAAACACTTTTTTTTCACTTCTTTTATACGTGTGGATGACGTGGACTCAATTTTGTTCAGATAAATCAGAAAATTTATGTTTGAATCGTGTAAAATTTCAATTTTCATATATAAACACGGCAGCGTGCCAACCCGCTTTGCGAAACCTTGTGATTTTTACGATTATAAGTGTGTACTAAGGTCTAGTTCCCTTCCTGTCCCAAGGAGTGAGGACGAGGGTCTAGGGGACTCCTGAAGTACAAAACATGTGTCCTGGATTTGAAGAAACGTGCTTTTTGGGTGTCTAGATCATAGCTTTCTGTTGACTGATTGACTTGATATTTTAAAAAGATCTTCTCTAATACGATAATGGGAAGCCCTGAAAATTTCAAGTCGATTTGTGCACAGGGAGCTGAGATACGAAACTTCAAAAACATCCACTTTCTCCAACCTCCCAACCATCCCCCACCTCTCACCTCAACCGACCACTCCCCCCACCCACTGTCACCGTTCCAACATCACCTGTCCGATAAAGGGGTCGTTTTGACCAACTGGGTCTCCTTGACCTTTTCCCAAAATCTTAGATTCTAGGATAATACAATAACCACAAATTTTTCAAGATTCATTTATTATTAGAGGGCTCTACATAGATACTGGGGTCTGAAAGAACCATCTTTGATAGGACCAAGAAATATTTCTTTATCATCCTTTGGTTCATAGGCTTGAAGATCAGAACGCCAACGTGTCTTCACCAGAATCGGCTCCTTCACCGGCGATGCGAAGCAAAATGGAAGAACGAGGCACAAAACGCTCAAGAATTTCATTTTAGTGCTCAAATTTGCTGATAATAATAAAAAATTTTCTACTTGTTTTATACGAACGGATGACGTGGCTTCAATTTTATTCAGCTAGATCGGAAAATTACCTTTTAAATCGTGAAATCGTGGAAAATTTCGATTTCGTTATGTGTTTACTGTTTAGGAACGTGGGATGTTCCACGTGGTCACTATAGTGACGTAGTACCTCAGGAAAGAAGACTCTCAATGTGAGCCTCACTTGCTACCCCGTAGCCATCGACCCCGGATACCGAAGTAGCTCGTTCTCCTCTTACCTAGGAGAGTTCTTCGACTACTACACCATCTCCCCCCCCCCTATCTTCGCCAATTTACATAGGCCCTTTAGCCCTTTCCGGCTTTTTGAGGGACTCCCAAAACATGTGTTAGTATTTAAGTTAGATTTCATACTCAATAATGTTTGAATTGTCCAATAAACACCTCTACGTAGCACTTTTTTGGAAATTATTTTGGAGCTACAAGAGAAAATGGTATCTCTACCTCTTCTTTATTGTAATCCCTTATGTGGCTGTACGTTACATCGGAATGGACGAAGGTCATACATACTATTTCAACGAGAGAATCACTCATCCTATGACTCCTGCTTACATTCTCAAATCTGCTCTTATGAGGACCGATATCAAATACACGCCGGGAGGAAACAATACTAAAATTATCATGGAAACAGTTAAAAAGAAGCTAAAACATAGTAAATCTATACTCAGTTTGCAGAGACAAGGCTGGACTTTGTTTCATTAAGCTGAGTTTTTGGTTTCATTTTACTTGGATGGATACATTTAGGTTCAGTGAAAAGTCTAAAAGATGAAGAAGAAGTGGAAAATGAGATTTTAAAAGAATACAAAAGAAGAGAAGAGAAATCCGACGAAAAGTTGACTTACGGTGTCATATTTCATGCTGTGACAAAACGAAATTGTGAATACACCTTGAGAAGTACTGAAGGAAAAGATTGGGGTATGGGGAAGCAATATCCTGACGTCAAATCTGCAGGACCAATGGATGCTGGAGGTACGAAACACTGGAGCGACCGGAATTCCTTTATTGCAATTTTAGTTCATGGGAAATTCCGCATCGCGCCAGTGAGACACTAACAAAATTTTATTAGAGCATTATTTCCGTCGGAATTTCATCGCGTTACAAATAGCGATCAATTATGGATATCTCGATTATCTAGGCGTTGCTGAAAAGAATGTAAGCAGAATAATTCAAAATGATTTCTCATGTCGTATTTAGTGGTCACTTCAAGAATTCCCATATCCAAAATACGTCGATCGAAAAGGATTCGACCCTTTCATCTTAACTTTCATAGCTTGTGGTTCTTTGTGCCCACTTTTGTTGAACATGGTGGACAAAGTTGCGGATGAAAAACTATCTGGCGCTAGGGTAACGTCATTTAAGAAATATTTATTATGACCATTTTTAGGCTATGATGCTGCTAAACGGTGTCAAATTGCATCTCCTTTACTTCTATTGGGGAGCATTCTTTCTTATTCTGCTCATTATTGCAATAGCTCTTATGACGCTAGCGACCTTCCAGACGAAGCTTATAAGTGATCCGATGAGTTTATCTTTTTTTATCGTTGTTCTCATTTATGCGATAACATCTATGACGTTGATTTTCGCCCTTACTTCTCTCCTTAGAGGTAATAAACAATTTACAACTGGAGAGCTCGCTTTGTGTAGCCCGGTCCCAACTCCAGGGGGAAAGGGTTGGTATAGATGCGGTGGCTACGACTGGGGACATTCCTGTGTGTTCTTTTTCCTTTTCTTGCCCCTCCCTTAACAGAGCGAGCTATGATTGGACCAAAAAATGGGAAATTTTGCAGCTACGTTTGCCCAGCTTGGCTTTCTTCTCTATCAATCAGTGATCATCTTCATAATATTTCAAAAAAGTTTCAAAACAATGTCACCTCCTGGGATTCTGACTGCATTGACACCAGCAGGGTCTTTGGCCCAAGGTATCGGAATGATAGCCTTCTACGAAAAATCAGGTTTTGTTGAAAGTTAAATGTGAGACAAACCGAACATTTTATAGGCTTTACTCTTCAGTTAAAAGATGCAGCTAAGATAAACAAGGAGGGAAGATTCTCTCCTTATTTGCTTATAATTTTGGCTCCTTTGGTTCCAATGGTTTTGTTAATGTTGCTGTCAGTTTATATGGAGATGGTTAAGCCTGGAGAATACGGAAGAGCAAAACCTTGGTATTTTATATTACCGGTGAGAAAAATCAAACGGAATGAGGGTTAACGATCTGTTTAGGAATCTCTGACTGAGAGGTTGAATCGTCAAAATAAAACCCCTGCTCAGTTCATAAGGTCGCCAGTGGTATTGGTGGAAGAGAAGATGGAAAACGAAGGAGAAATCCGCGTCCAAAATTTGAGAAAAGTCTTCAAAAAATTCACTGCTTTGAACAACTTTTCGATCGATTTTCATAAAGGTCAAATTACTGCGTTGTTGGGGCACAACGGTGCAGGGAAAACGACTTTTCTGTACATTATCACTGGTAAGTTGGTACAAGGTTGTCAGGTTAGCCAGTCCTTCCATTGAGATCCTAAGATAGTTTATTCGTTCTACGATCACCAGACTGAAAAATAGCATCTTTCGTTGTTTCAGGAATAATATCACCAACTTCTGGTGAAATCTTCTACAAAGAATACGATGTTTTATTGAACTTTAACGCGTTTCGGGAATCGTTTGGTTTCTGCCCTCAGCAAGATATACTCATCAATGATTTGTCTGTGAAAGAGCAAGTCTTGTTTTTTGGAATGGTAAGGAAAGCAAGTGCTCTCATTAGCCTAGAGTGGTGGTCAACGACTTTTTTGGTGTTCCTTCGATATGACATCCAAAAGCTGATGTTTTAGGTGAAAAAAATGAGCAAAGTTGAATCCATGGAATTCGTCAACAGTTTTTTTACGAAGCTCAACATGAACGAGAAGCAAAACGCATTGCCAAAGAAGCTCTCGGGAGGAATGAAGCGAAAACTGTGCCTCGCCATTGCTGTAGTCAACAATCCTCCAGTAATGAATTCATTTCGTTTATCCAATCATCATTCCATCTTAGATTCTTTTCATGGACGAACCGAGCTCTGGCCTTGACCCAGAATCGAGGAGAAGTCTTTGGGACATCATTCTAGTAAATGGAGTCTTTTAAACAATTCAAAAATTTCTCTAGGAATTGAGAAAAGACAGGACGATCGTCATCACCACTCATTTTATGGAGGAAGCTGACATTTTGGGCGACAGGATCGCTATTATGGCCAACGGCGAACTAAGATGTATAGGATCACCGATATTTCTGAAAAAACACTACGGTAACTAGCACTCAAGGGGTTCCAGTTTGTCAAGATGGAGGGCCCTCGCACATCAGATACTGCAGCAGCCCAGCAAGCTAGCTTTTCCGAATTTAGCGTAAATAGCCTTTTATTCAAGGTTTTGGACACAGCATATCCATCAACTATAAAAACACTCCAGAAGAGACGATATCATTTGTAAACTCCTACGTGAAAGCTACACACCAAGTCGACCTAAACATGAAGCAAATAACGTTCAACGTCCCCATGGAAGAAACATCAAATTTATCCATTTTGTTCGCAGAACTGGAATCATTAGTCGACAAAAATCATATCAGCGTCAATTGCTCATCTATGGAAAGTGTCTTCCTAAAGTAATATTCATATATTCAATATTTTTGACTATTCAGTCCAGAGTACAAGAAGGAGAAGGAATAACAACCGAATTCGATGAAAGCGATATCGAATTTGTGGTGAAAGAGCGATCAAAAAATGAAGGAGGTGGGCACAATAATAGGTTTTGTGATGTATTTTGTAGGTGCTCAATTTTTGCAGCAGATATGTTCTCTGATACATAAACGAGCTTTAAGCTTTAAACATGGGTGGTTCCTATATATCTTTATGCTGCTTGTAATTCCAATATTGATCACCGTTTTTGTAATGTCGATGTTAAACACTTTGTTGGAACCATACCTTGCCGAAGACGTGCCATCCATTTTGGACTTGAGCTTATACAGCAAAACTGATGTTTTGATTAACGGCTCACAGCACAGCATGTCGAAATCATTTCATTCATTAGTCGAAAAGCAAGGCTCTTCTGCAGTCAAAACTGACAAAAGCGTGTTCGATGGTATTCAAAGCAAAAGAAAACTATAATCTTCTTTTCATGCAGAATTGATGGCGACTGGGAAAAACGAAATTGAGACATTTCGTCACGATTATGTCATCGCTGGCGCATTCAGAAATGGAAGCGCCAACCTATTTTATTCGTCTATGGCCTACCATTCTGCGCCAATCGCTGTCAATCTTTACTACAATTCATTTCTATATCCCAAGTCATCGATTTCGATTAAAAACTATCCTTACACATTTGCCACAGTAAGATATTTTCGCGCAGTTGAAAAATAAATTTTTGTACAGGAAATTTGTGGCCATGCACTGATCATGAAGTTTGTGAATGTCTGGGGTCTGTTGGCTTTCGTCCTTGTACCATGTATGACAATTTTCAACCACTTTCCCACCAAAGAAAGAAAACTTGGGATCAAACATCTACAATACATGGCAGAAATGAAGCCTCTAACTTACTGGATATCGAATATCATGTTCGACATCACTTTATGCATCATAACGATAATGACAATTACGTTGGCTATTTACATTGCGGATACACATAATGTTTACAGGGATTCGGACATTCTTCGTAAGCAAAGCAGGCCCTGCTACAATCTCGTTTCCTTGCTATAATACGTTTTTCTTCATTCACAGTTGGATTTTTCTTAATTTTCTTCGTGTTTTCGTTCTCTATAATACTTTGGGGGTATATTTTCAGCACGATTATAAAAAGCTTTGACCTATCTTCGAGTATCATCATATTTGCTGTGTGTGGTTCAGGTTGGCTTGGTCAATATAGAATTCACAATATACGTGTTACAGCACTAGTTTCTCTTATAATTCCTACATATATAAAGAAGTCAGAGTCTTATATGTATTGGTTCAACCTTATTACACCATTTCGTGCGATTATAAGTGGAATTGTGTGTATAGAGAGGGCATCATCTTTGAGACAGATGTGTAAATTGTGCTTAAATCAAGATGAGGAGACATGCAAAGGTAGTTGTGGACGAGTAGCTAAAGGAACACGAATGAGACTGCCCTACTAGGTGACCAAAGTAAACCTCTTTGCTTCCAGAGATTCAAGAATTCCTCATATTAAAAGAAAACTTTTTAAAAAACATTTTTTGGATCCTAACTCACAGTGCCATACTCATTTTATTGCTTATATTGTTGGAAATTAAAATTTTTCGTTACCTCAAATACTTATACACGCGAAGATGGTACACAGAAACTAGAAAAGAGATGGATGAAGACGTTCAACTTGAAAAGGATGCTGTGCATCTATACTTAGCTGGTATAGCAATTTCTGCTTAACAGTCTCATTTCTGCGCTTTAGGGAACCAGTGGAAAAAGTCCGACAGAGCTGAAAAAGTTGACAATAGTCGAAAATCGGTGACCAAAGAGGCGACTGACCATATAGTGTATACTGCATTAGTTGATTCACCACCTCCTACAATAGTGACAAGTGCTGATTCTACAGCTGAAGGTATGGCGGATTTTCTATTGGGAGAGTTAGGATTGGTCCGCCCATGGGTGGTGCCGAATTTCTGATAATGATTACCGTTTAGCGTCTGCAAATGTGATAACTACGGCGCCTGCAACGTCGCATACGACACCCTTGAGTTCACCCACGTTGCCTACGACTGCACCAGTAAGATCGTCTTCGTCATACACCACCTTGCCTATGCCATCCGCTGCACCAGTGGCGTCGCCTACGACTGCACCAGTGACGTCGACTACGACTGCACCAGTGACGTCGCCTACGACTGCACCAGTGACGTCGCCTACGACTGCACCAGTGACGTCGCCTACGACTGCACCAGTGACGTCGCCTACGACTGCACCAGTAAGATCGTCTTCGTCATCCACCACCTTGCCTATGCCATCCGCTGCACCAGTGACGTCGCCTTCGCCATCCAGGACGTTGCCTACGACTGCACCCGTGATGACGACTCCCGCAACGTCTCCTACCTCACCATCAAGTGATTCAGTGATTGATGAAATCCCGGTCATAATCGCCGATAGGCTCACTAAGATGTACTCTTCGAAATTCATCGCTGCTGATCAGGTAACGTTCGCTGCCATGAAAGGCGAATGTTTTGGACTCCTCGGCGTAAGCGGAGCAGGGAAATCGACCGTCTTCTCCATGCTTAGCGGCAGAGTGTACCCAACAGCTGGCAACGCCTACATTATCGAACACTACAAACGATACAAACTCAAAATCATCGGATACGATTTCATCAACAAAATGGGCTATTGCCCTCAAGAATACTGGATCTACGACCAATTAACTGCACGCCAGTTGATGACCCATTTTGCCAACTTGAGAGGCGTTAAGAGAAGCTCCATCAAAGATAACATAAGTTGGTGGATCAAAATTTTGGACTTGCACAACTACTGTGACAAACCGTGCGGAACCTACAGTGGAGGAAACAAAAGAAAATTGAGCACAGCATTAGCACTCATTGGTAAACCAATCATCATACTTTTAGACGAGCCTACAACAGGAGTCGACCCAGTCACAAGAAGGAAACTATGGCAAGTTTTCAAACTAGTGAAGAATACAGACCAGACTATGATACTATCATCGCACAGGTTTCTTCCCCAATATAACCAACTTTTCATCTTCTTTTTCAGCATGGATGAATGCGAAGCTGTCTGCAACAGGCTGACCATAATGGCAAAAGGATCTATGCGATGCATAGGGGAAATAAACTACTTAAAAAATAAGCACGCACAAGGATGTACGATTTTGATCAAATTCGATATAGATTCGCCACCTGAAACGACCAATGAAATACTTAGGTCGATGATGTCAAATTTTGGAGAAAAATGCGTGCTTACAGATCAACAAAAAGTGATTTTTTTCTCGTTTATATTATTTTTAACTTCTCATTTTAGGGTATTTTACATTTTCACCTGAAGGAAAAACCTATCAAATGGTCATTCGTTTTTTCCGAAATGGAGAAATTAAAGAAAAAGTTTGATGTTATCGAAGAGTATATGCTGAGCGCTACAAGTCTTGAACAAATATTTTTGTCGTTTGCCAATAAATGATTTAAATTGTTTCGTTGGTTGTTTTTTTTTTCCTGAGGTTTCCGAGCTGTCTTAGTGCGTGATCGAACCTGGCCCTGAAAAGGGCCGAAGATTTGTTGGCCCTGAAAAGAGGACTTGAATTCCTAAACCCTCGTAAGGTAGCGTGGAATCATTTGACCTGAAAAGGGCCGAAGATATGTTGGCCCTGAAAAGAGGACTTGAATTCGTGAAAACTCGTAAGATCTGGGGCGAGTTGGAAGATGGATAGAGAGGTTTCTAGAGAAAGAAACGAAGGCATCATGGGTCACCCATTCAAAGCAGAAGTAATAAAAACCAAAAAAGACCACTTAAAATCATTTATTGGCAAATGACAAAAATATTTTTTCCAGGCTCGTTGCGCTCAGCATATATTCTTCGATCTCATTAAAATTCTTCTTTATTTTCTCCATTTTGGCAAAGACGAATGACCATTTGAGACGTTTTCGGTTAAGATTGAAGTGTAAAAAACCCTAAAATAAAAAATGTCATGAAATAACTGAAAAGAAATATCACCTTCTGTTGATCTGTGAGCTCGCAATTTTCTCCGAAAATGGACATAATCGATTGAAGAATTTTTTCGACGATTTCAGGTGGCGAATCGATATCGAATTTGATTAAAATGGTGCATCCTTGTGCGTGTTTGTTTTTCAAGTAGTTTATTTCCCCTATGCATCGCATCTTCCCTTTGGCCATTATTGTCAGCCTGTTGCAGACAGCTTCGCATTCATCCATGCTAAAAGACGATGAAAAGTTGGTTATATTGGGGAAGAAACCTGTGCGATGATAGTATCATAGTCTGGTCTGTGTTCTTCACCAGTTTGAAAACTTGCCATAGTTTCCTTCTTGTGACTGGGTCGACTCCTGTTGTAGGCTCATCTAAAAGTATGATGATTGGTTTACCAATGAGTGCTAATGCTGTGCTTAATTTTCTTTTGTTTCCTCCACTGTAGGTTCCGCACGGTTTGTCACAGTAGTTGTGCAAATCCAAAATTTTGATCCACCATCCTATATTGTCTTTGATCGTGTTTTTCTTGACGCCTCTCAAGTTGGCGAAATGGGTCATCAACTGGCGTGCGGTTAGTTGGTCGTAGATCCAGTGTTCTTGAGGACAATAGCCCATTTTGCTGATAAACTCGAATCCGACGAATTTAAGTTTGTATCGTTGGTCGTTTTCGATTATGAAGGCGTTGCCTGCTGTCGGGTACACTCTGCCGCTAAGCATGGAGAAGACGGTCGATTTCCCTGCTCCGCTAACGCCAAGGAGTCCAAAGCATTCGCCTTTCATAGCAGCGAACGTTACTCGATCCGCTGCCACCAATGTCGACGAATACATCTTAGTAAGCTTATCGACAACAACCACCGGAACTCCATCAACGGACGTTTTGGCAGACGCTAAACACAACGGTAAGCACATTCTTTTGTGATTCAAAACTACCCATGGGCGCACTATCCATACTACTCATGGAAAATCCGCCAATGGATATACCTTCAGTTAATATTGTAGAGTCAGTACTTGGTATGCTTGTAGAAGGTGGTGAATCGACTAATGCTGTGTACACTATGCGCTCATTCAGCATCCCTGAAGCCTCAGACTTTACTGTATTACTGTCAATCACATCAGCTCTTTCGGGATTTTTCCACGGCTTCCCTAATGCTCAGAAATGAATGATTGTCAAGCAAATTGCTTTACCTGCTACGTATTGTTCCACAGCATCCTTTTCACGCTGGACATCATCATCTAAATCTTCTTGGGTTTCTTTGTACCATCTTCGCGTGCATAGGTATTCGAGATAACGAAACATTTTAATTTCCAACAATATAAGGATGTAAATGAGGATAGCACTGTGAACCAGCATCCATAAAATGTTTTTAAAAAATTCCTCTTTTAGTACGAAGAATTCGTTTTTCTCTGGAAGCAACTGCTGTAAGAGTGTGAACTTTGGCTAGATTCGATGGCTCCCCTGAGGTGCTACGTTGCTATAGCAACATGTCAACTTTGGCAATGGATTCTGCTTGAAGACCGTGGCTCTATTCTGTTGCCACTGCAGCAGCCTTTGCCCCATTCCAAGCACATTCCCATAGTTACTACCTGGATGCTACTAGAGCTACCTTGGCATAGTGCCTCTTCATAATTGGAACATCTTTCACACATGTGTCTCAACGTCGCAGTTTTTTCGATGTACAGAATTCCATTGATTAATACACGAAAAGGTGTCAGGAGGTTGAACCAAAACAGATAAGGCCCCGACGACTCAAAAAACGAAAGCAATATAAGAGAAACTAGCGCTGCACAACGTTTATTATGTATTGTAATTTTTTAATCTTTACCTATGCCCGTGACGACAAATACGATGACCATCATCGATATTTCAAATCTTGGTATTATTATGCTTAGAAGATACCCCCAGAGTATTATAGTGAATGAAAAAACGAAGAAAAGCAAGAAGAATCCAACTGTGAAGCAAAACGTGTCAACCTTTCCTGTGGGTCGCACGCCCTAGACCACTCGGCCACAGTGCCAAACTTACTTATGACGTCTGAACGTCTGTACAAGCCATGTGCATCCGCAGCGAAAATAATCAGCGTAATTATCATAACCGTTCCAAAGCATAAAGCGATGTCCAAAATGATATTCGAAATCCAATAAGTTATAGGATTCAGTTCAGCCATATATTGCAAATGTTTGATCCCAAACCTTCTTTCTTTTGTAGGGAAATGATTAAATGTGCACATACATATTAAAGTGGTGATAGCCAGCAAACCCCATACGAACATCTTACGAAATATTATCGAGTTATCACATACTGGCTTTAAAGAAAAATTAAAAAGAACACATCTCTGACTGATCTTACCGTGGCAAATGTGTAAGGATGGTTTGTAATTGAAATCGATGATTTCGGATACAGAAATGAGTTGTAGTAAAGATTGACTGCGATTGGCACAGAATGGTAGGCCATAGACGAATAAAATATGTTGGAGCTTCCATTTTTGAATTCACCAGCGACCACGTAGTTGTCACGAAAGTCGGCATCGTCGTTTTCCGCAGCGGACATCAATTCTGCCAAAAAATTGTATGAATTGTATCTTTATTGTCGATACCATCGAATACGCTGGTTTCTGCTATGACCGCAGAAGATCCTTGGTTTTCTACTAATGTACGGAACGATTTCGTTATATTTTGGTTTAAGCCGTCGATTAGGACGTCAGTACTTCCGTAGAAGCTCAAATCCAAAAGTGCAGAAACGTCCATAGCTAGGTAATCATCCAACACATAATTTACAGTCGACATCACAAAAATCGTCATCAATATTGGAATTAAAAGGAGCGTAGTTATATATAGGAACCACCCATGTTTCAAGCTCAGAACCCTTATGTGAACCAGCGAACCTAACTGCTGAAAAAATTTGGCGCCTAAAAAATCGTAAAACGAATTTCTATTGTGCTCACCTCCTTTATTTTTTGGCCGCTCTTTCACCACGAATTCGATATCGCTTTCATCGAATTCGGTTGTTATTCCTTCTCCTTCTTGTACTCTGGACTGAATAGTCAAAATTATTGAATATATGAATATTACTTTAGGAAGACACTTTCCATAGATGTGCAATTGACGCTGATACGATTTTTGTCGACTACTGGTTCCAGTGCGGAGAACAAAGAGGATAAATTTGATGTTTCTTCCATGGGGACGTTGAACGTTATTTGCTTCATGTTTAGGTCGACTTTATTTGTAGCTTTTACGTAGGAGTTCACAAATGATATCATCTCTTCTGGAGTGTTTTTGTAGTTGATGGATATGCTGTGTCCAAAACCTTGAATAAAAAGCTATTACGCTACATCCGGAAAAGCTAGCTTGCTGGGATGCTGCAGTATCTGATGTGCGAGGGCCCTCCATCTTGACAAACTGGAACCCCTTGAGTGCTAGTTACCGTAGTGTTTTTTCAGAAATATCGGTGATCCTATACATCTTAGTTCGCCGTTGGCCATAATAGCGATCCTGTCGCCCAAAATGTCAGCTTCCTCCATGAAATGAGTGGTGATGACGATCGTCCTGTCTTTTCTCAATTCCTGAAGAAATTTTTGGATTGTTTAAAAGACTCCATTTACTAGAATGATGTCCCAAAGACTTCTCCTCGATTCAGGGTCAAGGCCAGAGCTCGGTTCGTCCATGAAAAGTATCTAAGATGGAATGATGATTGGATAAACGAAATGAATTCATTACTGGAGGATTGTTGACTACAGCAATGGCGAGGCACAGTTTTCGCTTCATTCCTCCCGAGAGCTTCTTTGGCAATGCGTTTTGCTTCTCGTTCATGTTGAGCTTCGTAAAAAAACTGTTGACGAATTCCATGGATTCAACTTTGCTCATTTTTTTCACCTAAAACATCCGCTATGGTTGTCATATCGAAGGAACACCAAAAAGTCGTTGACCACCTCTCCAGGCTAATGAGAGCACTTGCTTTCCTTACCATTCCAAAAAACAAGACTTGCTCTTTCACAGACAAATCATTGATGACTATATCTCGCTGAGGGCAGAAACCGAACGATTCTCGAAACTCATCAAAGTTCAATAAAACGTCGTATTCTTTGTAGAAGATTTCACCAGAAGTTGGTGATATTATTCCTAAAACAAAGACAGATGCTATCGTTTCATCAGTCTGATGACGTAGATCGGATAACCTATCTGTGTATAGTGAACCTTCCCACAAATGATGGCAAGACTAGGTGATTGGTGGGGCAAGCCAATACTATAGGACCCTTCGTTTCCACCCGCTAGTCTTACCTGTAATGGTGTACAAAAATGTCGTCTTCCCAGCCCCATTATGCCCCAACAAAGCCGTTATCTGATCTTTGTAAAAATCCAGCGACAAATTATTCACAGCAGTAAAGTTTTTAAAAACTTTTTTCAAATTTCGAACTCTGATTTCCCCTTCGCTTTCCGTCTTCTCCTCCACCAAAGCCGCCGACGGCCTTCTAGACTGTGGCGCTATTTCCTTCCTTGCTCTCAAACGGCCAGTCATGCATTCCTAAAAACAATTTTATGCCTTTTTCCCCTCTTTTTTACTCACAGGCAGTATAAAATACCAAGGTTTTGCTTTCCCATATTCTCCTGGTTTAACAAGCTCCATATATACTGACAGCAACATCAGGAAAACCATTGTGACCAAAGGAGCCAAAGTTATGAACAAATAAGGTGAGAATCTTGATGCCTTAATTATTGTAGTCATATCTCTAAACTGAAGACCAACGCCTAATAAATAAACTTCAATTTCCCTCCATTTTGACCTTTCCTACCTAAATGTTCATAAAACGCAATCGTCCCAATACCTTGGGCCAAAGACCCAGCAGGCACGAACGCAGTCAGTATCCCAAGAGGCGAAACCGTTTTAAAATTCAAAGCAAATATCAATATCATTATAATCATTTGCGGGAACAAAAACGCAAGCTGGGCGAAAGTAGCTGAAAACACAATCTAGTGTGAAAAACAAGAACTAAAATTCATTTTCTTTTTTTCCCAAAGAGTGAACACTCTTTCAAATTAAAATTTGATTACGATTAAGCAGAGACGACAATGCGAAAATCAACGCCATAGAGGTTATCGCATTGATAAATAGAAGGAGCCAAAACAAAAATGGCGACGTGTAGTTTATAATCTCATACTGGACAGCCAATATCGTCATAAATGTGATCGCTATAAGCGTAGGTAGGAAAAAGAATATTATCCAATAGACGTATATCTGATGCAATTTGACACCGTTTAGGAGCATTATAGCCTAAAAAATGATTAATAACCTTCTTGCTGGTTATTTTACCCTTGCTCCTGATTTTTTTTCGTCTGCTATATTGGCCAACATGTAGAATAAAAGGACGTATAAAAGAAAGGCAACGATGTAGCTGAAAATTTGTTCATCTAATGGTTTTCTTTCGGCGTAGTCCGGATATGGGAATTCTTGAAGTGACCACTAAAAGGCATTAAAAAAGCTTATAGTTCGACTTACGTTTTTTTCTGCTACTCCTAAGTATTCGAGGTATGCAGAATTGATGGCGATTTGTAAAGCGATGAAATTCAGACGAAAATAGTATCCTGAAAAATTTGTTAGTAGGTGGCGTGGCTATGCGGAATTCTCCATGAACTTCGTACTTCCTGCATCCATCGGTCCTGGAGTTTGACGTCTTGGGTATCGTTCATCGGTATGCCATACTCTTCCTTCAGTACTCCTCAATGAATAATGAAACTTGTGTTTCGTCACAGTTTGAAATATGACGCCATACGTCAAATTTTCTATGTATATTTTTTTATCTTGAATTTTCTTATATTCTTCCACAATCCTTTTTTCGACTTCTTCTTCGTTTTGAAGACTTGTCAATGAACCTGAATCAAAATTTGGCTATCACGAGTTTATAGGAAATCTCGTTTCGGAGAACTGAGTAGGGCAAGATTGGACCTATTGTATCTGCCAGAATTTTGACCCTACGAAAAAATGTGTCGAAGTAAACCCACCCTAGATTCAAGCGAGGAATCGATTAGCATCAAAAACTTTTGGATCTGACCTACAGGGTGCTCCAAAACGACCCTAACTTTGTTATTTTAAATGCAAACCTTAAGTTTTGACGATGGAAATCGATTCTATGCACGATTTCCAGTAACTTTTACTTAGAACACTTTTTTGATAGGACATTACGATGTGGAGAAAAATGCCATTAAAAAGGACCAGAAATTTGCAACTCCAGAATATTTGGTCCTATCAAAAAAGTGTTCTAAGCAAACGTTTCTGGAAATCAACCGTACGATCGATTCCGATAGGACGATAGTCAAAACATGAGGTTTGCATTTAAAATAATGAAGTTTGGGTCGTTCCTGAGTACCATGTTAGTCTGATCCAAAAGTGGTACCAATCGATTCTTTGCTACAATCTAAGATTGGTTTACTTCGATACTTTTTTCGTATGGTCAAATTGCTGGTCCACTCTGGCATTCACGCCCTATAGGCACTGCTGTATTTACTATGTTTTAGCTTTTTTCTGACTGATTCCATGATAAATTTAGTCGCATTTCCTTCTGGGGTGTACATAATGTCGGTCATCACATAACTCGATTTTAAAATATCCTCAGGAGTCTGAGGATGAGTGATGGTCTCGTTGAAATGTTTCACTAGCACTCCTTTGTTGAGAATTTTTCCGTATATATAGATACCGAAAATCGGTATAAAAGTGAATAATATCATGAAAAGCGTTTTTCTCTTGTAGCTCCATATAAATTTCCAGAACAGCGCACGGTGGAGATGTTTGTTGGACATTTGCACCAAAACTAGAACTACTGCAAACAAAATTTGTTGAAATAACACATGTATAAGACCTAATTTATTGTATTTTTTTTCTAGGACTTCGTTTTGGTTCGTTTGATAATCCTGGTGCTGATGCTGTGCGTGAATAGCTTTGGATTCATGCTCTTCGCGAAAAGTTTGAATCTTTCGCCTTCTTCTTTGCAGCCAGTACTGATTTCGACGGCATCATCGTTTTTGTCATCAGTAAGTGTGACTCTGTGGTGTGGCCAACTGGACTGAAAAGAGTAGTAGTGGTAGCCATATTGGCCATAGGATGCTAAGCAAGAATGACCCAACGTGAAGAATGGTATAGCGTATGCGGATACTCGCAATACCGAACAGTCGAGCACAAGGTAGCCATTTAGGCCATAGGATGCTAAGTAAGCATGACTCAACGTGAAGAATGGCACAGAGTATGCCGAGACCCGCAAGACCGTCGTTCACAGTGAAGCCATTTGGGCCATAGGATGCTAAGCAAGCATGACCCAACGGTCGTGAAGAATAGTGGAGCATATGTGGAGACCCGCAAGACCGAACGGTCGGGCACAATGGTTGCCATTTTGGCCATAGAATGCTAAGCAAGCATGACCCAACGTGAACAATGGCAGAGCACATTCAGAGACTCGCAAGACCGAACAGTCGTGCACAATGATAGCCATTTAGGCCATAACATGCTTTAGCAAGCATGAAGAATGGTTTTCTTGTGGTTTCCTCCCCACCGCTATGCTAACATTATGCTAATCATTACCTACCCAACAAGCTTCCTTAGTGCCCATCTTGCAGTGCATCATACCCATCAAGCACTTCCCTCTCCAGAACAACGGAGTAGGCTTCTTCCAATGGTTATCATCCTTGCAGGACACTCCATTGCCCAGTTGGTCTACCACACTCGTCTCTAACAGCAAATAACTTCATGTTTGTCTTTTTCAGGCCTTACTAGGCTTTTTACTCTACGGTGAAGTACTATCATTGTTTTGGTGGCTCGGAGCTTCATTGGTCATACTCGGAATGGTTATTCTACTTAAAAAAGACTGATTTGTAATCTTTTTATTAAACAATTAAGGTTTTTTTCTGTGATAATGTAAATAAAGCGAATTCTTATTACTAAGTATATTCCTATCTTTCAATATCCAGCAAAAAAGGTGATAGCCATAGAGATGGTTTTGAGGGAGGTACACGATTTTCATATTTAAAAGGTGGAAATTAAAGAACGGGGTATTAATAATAGTGGGATAATTAGGGGAAAGAAGGTTGAAAGAAAAAAGGGGAGCGAATGGGTGCGAAGGGGGTCAAAAGGGTTTTTGTTGTGGTGGTTCCACCCGGCGGCCCTATTTCGATTCCCGCTTTTCCCGCCCGCCACGCGCCTAGTCGGTAGACTGGGTCAGTCCGGACTCCTCCTCCCGAAAGCGAACATCCCAACGATTCCAGCCTTGCCCCAGACACAGAAAAACCGATTTCGTGGGCGCTTTTCGCGAAAACTGACCCCCCGTCAGGACCTTCTCGCGTACTCAGTAGAAATGTGACCCGCAAAGGGGACGGACCTCAATCATGGGAAATGGTATGAACAAGGTAAGCGTAATCACGTTTTTTCTGTTTACCTTATAGCAAAACAATGTCTACCCCTTTCTTATATCAAAAGAAAAATTGAAATGTCCTTAGATGACCAACTTTTCTCTCCCAAAAGTTAGAACACACTCAACTTAAAAATTCAGCAACGTTAGTGCTAAGTTAATTAGAAAATTGTTTACGTCAACATAAAAATGGTAACCATGACAACTAACTTTCCTGACAAAGTTTTATTTTTGCTAACTCAAAGAAATACTTGCTAGTGCGCCTTGAAATTAGAGAGAGAAAAAGGATATATTGCATCAGTTCTCCTTAACATACATTGCGTTCCCAGCTTGCATGTTGCTTACCGAAAACCCCCAGTGTTATCCAACCTATTCGTTTTTTCACTTTTCATGATTAACCTACATGAACCGTTTAACCATATAAACAGTTTAAATATGCAAAAATCGATTTTAGAGAAACGTGGGGTGCAAAATCACGAAAACTTTCGCGTACAGTAAACAGCATGATACGGGCCATTGCGCCAAAAAACATCCAAATCCGCCGTTTTCTTTTATCTCATCGATAAATCAACATGCAAACATTCCATAATTCAAAACGGAATATCGAAGCGGAAGAGAGAAGGAAAAAATAAAATATTCAATAGTTTCGATTTTTTTTCATTTTCCCATTTTTTTTAAGGGTGGAATTGGCGGGAGGGTTGGCATACTTTCGTCTCTTCTCCTTTTGTCGGTTAATCCTTGGAATTTGGATGCAATGTTATACACCCGTGGAAGGTTGAATGGGGGATCCTAATTTAGACCGAGATTGCTTTTCTATACAAGAGTTCTTTGCCCCCCCTTTTTACGTCTATTTGCTTTCGTGACGTATGCGATGTCTCCGCTTGATGATGAGAATGTTCATTTCCCTTCCAATTCCGCGAAAATCTCATTCAAAATTACAAGAAATCGATAGTTTCCATTCAGAGAAAACCTGCAGGAACCACCATCATAGCAATAGTCATCACCAGTGTTGCCATTTAGGGTGATTTATCGCAAATTGGGCTACTTCTATAACGCCCAATCTGGCAACCCTAATAGTCATCACTTGCGTCATGAGTTCTAATTTGTAGTTTTGAAAAAAGGTTGACCATTAATTGAGAGATTAATTAAATGTCCTATAAAGAAGCAATTAATCTTTAGACATTCAATTAGAGGGTAATCCTTTACTCCAGCCTCTAATACTGTAGCGAGTTCGTTGAAAGAATTGTTTCAAATGACAGCGTTGTTACCAAATGTTCTGGAAACGTTTTATTGACAATCCTTTTAGGGATTGTCAGGCGGAAAGTGATGGGGCTTTTAGGAGTGTAGGATAATTTTAGGGAAGTTGCGGTGAGGGACATCTCTAGAGTCTACAAGTGATGCAAATTGATATGGTGCTTTGGAGAACGAATACATATTTGGCTATCTCTTGGCATCTCGTTGGAACTCATCAATCACCTTCTCATAGGTGGCCGCTGTGAGGAGTATGGCAAGATGGTATAGGCACAAGGTGAGGGGTGGAGTAAGACGGTATAGTTGGCCACTGTGAGGAGAGCAGGGCAAGGTGGTATAGCCACTAGGTGAGGAGTAGGGCAAGATGGTATAGGACTATAGGTCTGATCCAACCAACATCCCAACAACAAGCAACAAGCGGCCAACTTAAATTCCATTTTTGAGGGCTAACGAGTTATCTGAGTGATTTTGTGCATTAAATAACATTTTTAGCTTACTAAAAGAGCTTTCCAACGGTATGAATATCGATAAAATCGGTCAAACATTGTGCAAGTTGTAGACATTTAAACGTTCGTTATTGCATACAAACAGGTTGGACCATTTAGATGTTTCAGCCATTGTACCCCAGCCCCTGGGGGATGAGGCAAGGGGACATTAGTAAAATCGAAGCGATTTCTCAGCTCCATGTGCAACGACTCTGAATCTTTAAACGTCCATAACTTCTACAATTTTTGAGCAATCTTATCGGTATTTATACCGTTGGAAAGCTCTATTAAAGGGCTACAAAAGTTATTTATCGCATAATCCCGCTCAGATAACTCCTTAGTCCTCAAAAATGGAATTTAAAAAAAATCTTTTTTTTTTTTTTTTTGGGCGTTAGAAAGCTTTTAATAGGCCTTGCAACAGTACCCATAGCCCTCAATCTTTACTCAGAGGCCGATTTTTGAAGACACTTTGCCCTCCGGTTTCGGACCTCCGTAATCTAAATGGGAAGGTTGATTCCATTACGTTCTTTAAAATGTCTCGGTTTTTCGTTTTTGTGAAAGGAAAGTTTTTAAGTGGATATCTGAGGTTTTGTACTTTAGGGAGATGTCAGGGGTCGTAGAATTCCCTCCCGCATAGAAACACGTGTGACATATAAGAGCGTATTGTCTACGAGGAAAGGCCTCCGCATTGATTTACCTACGACCCCACTTTTCTTATCTCGCCTTTATAACTAAATAACAAAAATCTATATTTTCATGATTGCGTGACGGTATTTAAATCATATTCGCGATTGCATGATCAAATTAACGTTTTTTTCTAATTTAGCTGGCGAAATGCAGTTCTTGAAATTCAGATGTTGGAGTAAACTCGGCCGCCCCTTTTGAATATTTGATGGGGAAGCCCGTCGAGGAGATTCAGTTTAACATGGAAGCTTGTCTGGCAAATTGGACCTCCAATATTAACATCTAATATCCCGTCTATGGCGTGTAACATGTTATGCAACTAATTAGAGTAATTAATTCAGGGAAGTAACTGCTCTTTGAGAGTATCGGAACTGTTCAAAAACTTCCTTAATAGCTTAGGTGATATGAGGACAAGCCGATGGGGAACCCTAGTTAAGTCAAGAACTCATGGACCTTCAAGAGCAGTCCAGACTATTAGCCAGAGATAGAAAAGCTATTTTTGAGGAAGTCACGGATTCGATTCTCCCAACAGGCATTGGCGAAAAGGATGGGATCTAATGGTTTAGGCAACTATTGCCGTCATACTCTGGAGGGGCCATCTATAACCATCGATGCATTGATCGATGACCATCGATGGATTCGATTCTCCCAACAGGCATTGGCGAAAAGGATGGGATCTAATGGTTTAGGCAACTATTGCCGTCATACTCTGGAGGGGCCATCTACCTATAATTGATGTATACCACCGAGAACTGTACATTTCAAAATTTTTCTCTCCCATATTATCCTTGTTTCCCCGCTTTTCGAGTATTCCCGTTTTAGCATTGTGAAGTATAATTATTCATTGTGAAGGAGCTCCAAGAGACTTGAAACGTATTTAATTCCGGTCTTATTCTTTCAAAAGGATTCTTTCCTCCAGGGCTTTAAGTTGGACGTTAATCTCAAACTTTGTAACCGCAAAAGGGTGAGAAATCCAGAGACAATGGTCAAGGGGGGCTTTTCACCGGGACTCGGCGACTCGGGAGCCCGCAAAGAATAATCAATAACAGCATTCAAGGACGAAGCTCGTAAATACGATTCGCACCTTTTTTGAAAGGAATGCATAGGACATCGTTTCTGTGCTAAGAGGCTAAATTAAGGCCCCATTTTATGTAGTCGTTAAATAGCCTGATCAGGATGTTAATAGACTATCCGGGCACCCTAAACGGTTTTACCGTGCGTATAATAAACAATTATCGAACTCGATGAAATTTTCCCAAGTTAGCCCTGATTTACGAGCGGGTCTGAACCGTAAATTGACCCGATCGTTTAATAATAAAACTTTTAACAAGCTTACGGTTATATTCGTGAAGAACTTGACCAATGACCTGTCATCTTCCAAGTCTCATCTTTGGATAGTTTTTGGGCAGTTTTGATTTTAAATTAACCCATTTCGAGACATGTTTGCAGGATGCGGTTTGGGAAAATATCAAATAGGAGGGTTTTTGGAGATGATCCAAGGTCGGGGATTCTCAATAACATTGATTATGCCAGGAACCTGGGATCTGAAATTCATTTTGCGCTTTTATTACAAGCACAAGGGAGTATTCCTAAAAACAAAACTTCCGCCCAGCCAAATCGATGAATTTTCAAGTAGAATTTCTTCTGTAGCCAAGTACGTATTTGGTCATCTCATAATGGATCGCCTAGCATCCTTTAAAAGACTTTTTGTTTGTCTTTTCTAAACGATTTTGTCTTATTAACGATCCCAATACGTTTGCACAGTTTATTGGATTTGAACCAAAACTTCAGACAATGGTCCCTTTAATAATGAACACTTTTCAGAGCGATTCTATAGGCAATGATAACGATGTATAAATTTATATGCTTTATGGGAGAAGAGTTCATTATGTTCTCTTGTGGTACGTTGAGAATGGTGTGCGACATTGTGATTAGTATGGGGGTGTTGTTTTCGTTGCAGTATTTTGGCCCTACTGTTAATGAAGAGCCCATTCCGAGGAGCTTTTTGTCGTAGGTTAGGGAGCTGCCGAAAGGCGCGAAGCATAGCCCGGGCCTGGCCTTTAGCGGCAGAGCGCACATTAAGTCGTACGCTTTTAGGTTCAAACCGCACATCTTTTTGTCCGCTTTGCATATCGATGATAGGCAGTCTTCGTGTGATAATAAGTTGACTGTGAGTATTTGCTTGGTTTCGAGGAGGAGATCGTCAGGGACTTTGTGCTGGTCGGCATCTTGGGCAGTGCTGGGCGAAAGGTTCCATCCGACCAATTCCAAATTTTGTTTCGCTTCTATCAACCTATGGAGCAATCCGACATCTTTGGGTTGTAGAGCCAAATTGGCAGCTTTGATGTTCTGAACTGGCGGTTGGATCTTAATCAAAGCGGCGTCGTTCAGAAAAACCTTTAATTTTCCATTGTATTCGAGTTTTCGGTGAGTGTAAATTTCGACGATATTCGAAACCGTAGCATTTTCGACGTTCGCTGCGTAATATCGCGTGCCGAACTTGACGGATATCCCATTGGGATCGGTGATCACTCGTTTTCCTGTCTTTTTATCTATGGTGACTACACAAAATGCGACTGTCGCCACTATCTCAGGAGTGTAGAGCGTACACGTGCAGTAATGAATGACCGGATCTTTATTCTGTAGACTGCCAACGTTCGGAAATTCGTTTTTATCGGCAAAACGTGTCACGTTCTCTTCGCCGTCGATGGCTTTCAAAACTAAAACAATACTAATCAATTTTAACATGTTTTTTCTTTTTATAGGTACATCTGTTGTTTAGGGATTAGTTTGGGGGTAGCAGGAGGTTGCTTGGAAACGCTATTGTATTCCTGTTATTTCCGATATCGGTCTCGGTACGATGCCACCAAAACCGAAATTTGAGAAGAATTTTAATTATAAATCGCCATCTAAGGTAATCTTTATATTTAAGTGCATATTCAATTCTACGTATAGTACCTGAAATCTCTTACCCCCAGGGGCCCCTTTATACTCCAGGGCCCCCTTTCTTCCCCCAGAGCCCCATTCTCCCCTCCAGGGACCCCTCCTCTCCCCCCGGAGCCACCATTCTTCCTCCGGAGCTTCTTTCTTCCCCAGAGCCACCTTTATTCCCCCGGAGCCCCTTTTCTTGCCCCGGAGCCCCACTCTCCCCCCAGGGAGCCTTTTCTTGCCCCAGGGCCCCTTTCTTACCCCCAGGCCCCCTTTCTGACCCCAGGGGCCTCTATCTTACTCCAGGGCCCCCTTTCTTACCCCCAGGCCCCCTTCTTACCCCCAAGGCAACCTTTCTTCCCCCTTAGCCCCTTTTTTCCTCCGGAGCTTCTTTCTTCCCCGGAGCCCCCTTTCTTCCCCCGGAGCCCCACTCTCCCCCCAGGGAGCCTTTTCTTGCCCCAGGGCCCCTTTCTTACCCCCAGGCCCCCTTTCTTCCCCCGGAGCCCCCCTCTCCCCCCAGGGAGCCTTTTCTTGCCCCAGGGCCCCTTTCTTACCCCCAGGCCCCCTTTCTTCCCCCGGAGCCCCCTTTCTTCCCCCGTAGTCCCTTTCTTCCTCCGGAGCTTCTTTCTTCCCCCGGAGCCCCCTTTCATCCCCGTAGCCCCCTTTGTTCCTCCGGAGCTTCTTTCTTCCCCGGAGCCCCCTTTCTTCCTCCGGAGCTTCTTTCTTCCCCAGCGCCCCATTCTCCCCCCAGGGCCCCTTTTTTTTGCCCCATGACCCCTTTCTTACCCTAGGTCCCCTTTATGACCCCAGGGCCCTCTATCTTACTCCAGGGCCCCCTCCTCTCACCCGGAGCCCCCTTACTCCCCCCGGAGCTCCCTTTCCCCCCCCCCCAAGGAGCCCCCTTTCTTCCCCCGGAGCCTCTTCTCTCCCCCAGAGTACCTTCCTTCTCCCAAGAGCCCATTCTCTCCTCCCCCCATCTCTTTACCCTCCCCTCATTTTTAGGCTTAGCGGGCCGTGCAACATAGCTAGTAGGCCACCACTGCCCTAATTCAGTCCCAAATCCTCACCTCCCGTTAAATCCCTTTAAAAGTTAGCCAGGGCCCCCTCCTCTCACCCGGAGCCCCCTTACTCCCCCCGGAGCTCCCTTTCTCCCCCCCCCCCCAAGGAGCCCCCTTTCTTCCCCCGGAGCCCCCTTTCTTTCCCCCGGAGCCCCCTCCTTTCCCCCGGATCCCCTTTTCTCCCCACTCCCCTCCAGGGTCCCCCTTTCTTCCCCCGGAGCCTCTTCTCTCCCCCAGAGTACCTTCCTTCTCCCAAGAGCCCATTCTCTCCTCCCCCCATCTCTTTACCCTCCCCTCATTTTTAGGCTTAGCGGGCCGTGCATCATAGCTAATAGGCCACCACTGCCCTAATTCAGTCCCAAATGCCGTCACCTCCCGTTAAATCCCTTTAAAAATTAGCGTCGGGGTCAAATCGAAACGGGTTCGTCGTACCACCTCACGCGAGACCGAAATCAGCATAATCGCCCTTTCAATATGTCGTCATGGATACAGCGATATGCTTGGCTTTCATCAATCGTGTGCAATACCATTAACTTCTCTGATTACTTTCGCGTGCTTCATAAGGCGGCGCCCTATTTTTCAAGAAATTAACAATAAAACGTATATGAAGACGAAATTATGGATGGACGCGATCAATTTCCAGGTCGACGCTAGTCGATAAGCGGAACAGGAGATAAAACAGTCAACGTCAAAATTTCAAAAAAGGTGGAAAATGCGTTCTATAACTTGAAAGGGGTCTTTCGTCTAGAATAATTTAATTAATTTCACCTCCGATGAACTTTGAAATAACGTTTATTTATAGAGATTCTCTTTTCTCATTTGTTCAAGGTCCTCCCCGGCCTCTACGTCGGTAACTTTCGAGATTCGAAAGACGCTTTGCAGCTCGACCGTTTCGGCATAACGCACATCGTCGCCATACACGATGCAGCACGAAAACTCCATCCGGTAACAACCCAAACTTAACGGCCCTCTTTTAATTTCCATATTCCAGGACAAGCACTACCTTTGCGTCATGGCGTCCGACACGCCCGACCAGAATCTCACGCAGTACTTCCCCATCTGCAACGACTTCATACACGGGGCGAGGCTGAGAGGAGGGAACGTCCTCATTCACTGGTGAGTAGGGTGATTTTACGCATTATGCGTGATTTTACGCATTATGCGTGATTTTACGCATTATGAGCGATTTAATGAATTGTCCATGATTTTACGCATTATGCGTGATTTTACGCATCATGCGTGATTTTACGCATCATGCGTGATTTTACTCGTTATGCGTGATTTTACTCGTTATGCGTGATTTAACGCATTATGCGTGATTTAACGCATTATGCGTGATTTAACGCATTATGCGTGATTTAACGCATTATGAGCGATTTAATGCATTGTGCGTGATTTACGCATTGTGCGTGATTTTACTCATTATACGAGATTTAACGCATTATACGCGATTTTACGCATTGTACATGATTTTACGGACTATGCGTGATTTAACGCATTATGCGTGATTTAACGCATTATGCGTGATTTAACGCATCATGCGTGATTTAACGCATCATGCGTGATTTAACGCATTATGCGTGATTTAACGCATTATGCGTGATTTAACGCATTGCGTGTGATTTAACGCATTGCGTGTGATTAAATGCATTGTGCGTGATTTTACGCATTTTTAATCATTTTTCGTAACACACATTGATCTTACCCAGAGACCTTTTTACGCATTTCTAGTACGACAAAAGTCAAAATTTCAATTTTTTTTTTTTTTTTGGTGCAAGAAATGACCATTTTTAACCAAATTTTGACCTTTTTGACTAGTAAAGACACATTTCAGATAGATTTTGATCCATTTTAGACCCTTTTTGATTAGAAAAGACCCATAATTTGTCTATTTTTGCCCAGAAAAACCCCTTTTAAGCCAGAAGTTGAAGATTTTCTACAAGAAAAGACCCTTTTTAACCAGATTTCGACCGTTTTCGACAAAAAGAGACCCTTCTCAGGCAGATGTCGACTCTTTTTTACATGAAAATAACCGTTTTCCACAGATTTTATATATTTACGACAAGATGCCTTTTTAGCCAGAAAACTGAAAACTTTCATCCGGTCACCCTACTTGCCACTTGTCAAACTCCTACATAAATTCCATTCAATTACCCAACTTTAAACGAGATCCACGCCCCCAAGAGAGCCATAGAGTACGCCCGAGGGCAAAATAGAAGCCTCCCATCTACCAAAACTGGGTCAAAATTGTACTTTTATCAAACATTATTAAATTCATAAGTTTCAACTTGACCTTCCCTATCACCGACATCAAACTTTAAACCAAGCTGACCCAATTCACTAACTTCAAACAATCGATGACTTCTTAGCTCTGTTTAGTCCTCAGGACATCCTTCTCAGTGAACATCAACAAAATGATCCAACAATATTTAGCTTATATTTAAAAGTAATCAGATAACCCTTTAAACCTTTTAAAAATGCGTTAATTAACCTCCTTTTATCAATGAACGCCGGCATGGAATTAGCCTAGCGCTGACACCAATATTTGATATGATTAACGCCAACCTTAATGACATCCCTTATTGAAAATCTCATTTTTACCATAATTTATTTCAAATAAACTAATAATGTTTACTATTTACAGTGATGGTGTAATGGGGGGTGGAGGGGGAGGGGGGCGAACTGTGGGTTAGATCGATTGCGGAGCTAGGGCAGCCACCTCCTCAACAACCCGGATTCAAGGGCTAACATTTGACTCGATTTTCTTATTAGTTTTGACATAATTTTTTTTTTTTTTTTTTTTTTTTTTTTTTTTTTTTACAAAGTGTGAAAGGTTTAGGCTGATGTAGGGCAAACTGTTCGTTTGATTACCAATACCAAACACGCTATCCAAACAATAATTTGGTGGGTGAAAAGGGGTAGAAGGGTCCCAATAAGAAAAGTGGGCTGTTGGGGGAGTTCCTTTGAACCCCCCTCCCCCACTTTTACAACGTTTTTTCATCCTAAATTTTGACATTTTTTTTATTTTGTCGTTTGGCGGCCACTACTAACCATGTAATTTATAAAATTTACTATAAATGATTTATAAATATTGTATGTAGCACAATTTGTCCAAGGATTTGCTATATAGGTTGAAAAGTTGATCCTCCCTTAGAGGTTAGGACGTGTAATAGATATGACACGTCACGTGCTCTTCGACCTTGAAGATATAACCACTAAGAAAATAAAAAAATAAAACATTGGAAAGTCCTATATTTTCGTGATCCCCAGAATGCCCTGATCACGAATATATAGGTCGGCAGCAATAGCTTGCTTTCCTTTGGAAATCAGCTAAAAGGAGTTATATTTTATAATGAATTAGATGTATAGTTCCTCTCGGTGGAAAATAACCTTCCGCAAAGGATAACCTTCATTAATTGAGCTTTTTTTCCCTCAGTTTGGCGGGAATGTCAAGGTCGGTGACGGTCGCCGTCGCTTACATCATGACTGTGACGACGTTGAACTGGAAGGAAGCTTTGAAAGTCGTCAGAGTCGGTCGGTCTGTCGCCAATCCAAATGTCGGTTTTCAGAAACAACTTGAGGAGTTCGAAATGACTCGATTATACGAGGTAAAGTTAAAAAAAAAAAAAGTTCATAATTTATATACATACTAGTTACTACATAGTATAGAGAGGCTTGCTGGCAAAAATAAGATGAAATATGTTAGTTTTGGAAATATCCACTAGGTTTTAGTTTAAAATGTGGTCAAATGAGTACGATGGAGTAAGGATGCTACACAATCGGGTAAACGTGTCACATAAAATGGGGTAACTTGGTCACCAAAATGGGGTAACTTGGTCACCAAAATGGGGTAACTTGGTCACCAAAATGGGGCAACTTGGTCACCAAATGGGGTAACTTGGTCACAAAAATGGGTTAACTTGGTCACAAAAATGGGGTAGCTTGGTCACCAAAATGGGGTAACTTGGTCACAAAAATGGGGTAACTTGGTCACAAAAATGTGGTAGCTTGGTCACCAAAATGGGGTAACTGGGTCGCCAAAATGGGGTAAACGGTCACCAAAATGGGGTAAATGAGTCACCAAATTGGGTTAACTCAGTAACTGGGTCTCCAAAATGGGGTAAAAGGTCACCAAATTGGGGTAAATGAGTCACCAAATGTGGTTAAATGAGTCACCAAAATGGATTAACTTGGTCACAAAAATGTGGTAGCTTGGTCACCAAAATGGGGTAACTGGGTCGCCAAAATGGGGTAACTGGTCGCCAAAATGGGGTAACTGGTCGCCAAAATGGGGTAAAAGGTCACCACATTGTGGTAAATGAGTCACCAAATCGGGTTAAATGAGTCACCAAAATGGATTAACGTGGTCACAAAAATGTGGTAGCTTGGTCACCAAAATGGGGTAACTGGGTCGCCAAAATGGGGTAAACGGTCTCCAAAATGGGGTAAAAGGTCACCGGTCACCAAAATGGGGATCTTGGTCTTCGAAATGGGGTAATGTGGTCACCAGAATGGGGTAAATTGGTCACCAAAATGAGGTAACTCGGTCACCAAAATGGGGTAACTCGGTCACCAAAACGGGGTAACACGGTCACCGGTCACCAAAATGGGGTAAATTGGTCACCGAAATGGGGTAAATTGGTCACCAAAATGGGGTGAATTGGTCACCAGAATGCGGTAAATTGGTCACCATAATGGGGGTAAATTGGTCAACAGAATGGGGGTAAATTGTTCACCAGAATGGGGTAAATTGGTGATCAAAATGGGTTAACTGGGTCACCAAAATGGGGTAAATGGGTCATCAAAATGGGTTAAATTGGTCATCAAAATGGGGTAAATTGGTCACCAAAATGGGGTAACTGGTCACCAAAATGAGGTAACTGGGATCACCGAAATGGGATAACTGGGTCACCGAAGTTGGGTAAAATAATAAAGTCACCATAGTGAGTCGAAAGGGGAAACGAAATTAATTTGGCACCACATTTGAGCTCAAAGGGCACAAGCGCACTAGTAAAGACATACAACCTAGTGGTTATGTTCCGAACTAAATTTTTTTTTCTCCAACGAGTGAGCACTCTAGTTCTCCATTCTTTGTACCTCTACTGCTCGTTTATTTTAGGAGAGGAGAAGACTTAAAGAAAGGTATCCAAGTCTGGCGTTATTTCCGACGGACGAGGCCGAATGTCAGATCCTTCTCAATTCATACGAAGGGCTCCTTCTAGCCAAGCACATCTGCGAAGGGAACTGCGCGATGGGCGAAGTCTGCCCGACCGGTCTCTGCCGCTCACCCAGCAAGACGTGAGTATGTCCCCCAGAAACAAAAAACATTTACAAACCACCAAGCACGGAAATATAATTTTTTTTGCTTCTTTGTTCATTATTGCAGCATTCGCAAAAAGTGAGTCGTCGCCTCATCTTATTTTTTCAGGCATTAAATTTATTTTATCATTTTTTTCGGGACCATCTTGCACTCTGGTTTTGTTTTATTTTAAGGTATTTTTTCATGATATAACCTAAAAAGCCTAACCTAACCATGCTTCTTGACAGACATGTTTTCACCTTTTGGTTCCTTTTTTAGATTTTGAGGTAATTTTGGTTTTTTAATTAGACGGGGAATGGGGAGAAGAAGATCGTCGACGAATACACCACCGAGCTCGCCAGGGAGGTTGCTTCCAGCGACTCCGACATTGCCCCGCCATCATATTTCGAGGTCACCGAGCACCCTGAGCGGTTCGCCTTCAAGAAGGACTCGCTCGGGTCCGGCATCTTTCGGCTCAGCACCGCCTTCACGCTCCGTTTCCAGGAGCGATCTTCTAGCAGCGACTCCCGTCTCGGCCCCTACTAGCCCGAGAGGCTCACCAGCACATTTGATGCGCAAACAACTATAACGGATGCTTCCAATCCTCCCCAACAACCAGGAGGATTGGAACTGATTTTTCGAACTTTTTCTAGCGGCTAAGCTTTTTTTAAAAACATTGGCAATAATTCCAACTCAAAGTATTATTTTCTACTTTTTAAGGCTCCTCTTTCATTTTTTTTTAATACATATCTTATTTAATTACCAACGTAGTACAAAAACGTTACTTTGAGAGAGCTCGCTCTGTAGAAATTAAAAATTTAGTTTGGAACTCTCACACTAGGTTGCTGCAGAGGTTAACTACAGGTTATAGTAGAACGCACAGGAACAACCTAGTGGGAGAGTTCCAAACTAAATTTTTCCTCTAGTTTCCACTATGAAGCGTAATTTATCATTCGCAATAGCGGCTGTGCTGTTAATTTTCAAGAGCGTTACAATCAATCAAATCCGTCAAAAAGTTCTTTTTTTGACCTTAACAAATGACCAATTAAAGACTCAAAAAATACATATCTCTTTGGAACTTAGAAACCCAGGTTGTAATCTCTTTTAGCCGCTTACCTTTAGTTTTTTGGTCTTCCTTGTGTGTCTTTCTCTATCACATTTATAAAAATGCACAAAACAGAAGCTCAAACCTTATCCCCTACTTCTGCTGCTTGCTTCACGCTTCTTGTAAAAAAGCAATTTTTTAGGACAATAAATTTTACAGTCCAAGGAAGTCATGAGTGAGACAAACCGTCCTTTAAATCGGATCGTTTTTTTGGTTTTTCCTTTTTTTTTGTTTTCGACTTCCATCTTCACAAAAAAGCTCATTTGTAAACAATCATTTTTTTGTTTTTGATATTTTGTACATGTTTTAACCTGAAAATGTTAGTCAAATTGATAATATTGTTAACCTAGCGGGCTCTAGGTAGTGAATATAGTTTATAGATTGTTATAATTAGGGTTTTAGATTGACATGGTGATATGGATAAGATAATAATGATGGATGAATAAAGTTGACTAAAAATTGTCTTGTTTTTGGATAACCTTTATGTCCTAACCTAAAATTACACCGCCCAAAATCTCATTTTTAACTTTCTAGGACTTGGATGTCGACAAAAACAACAATTTCCGTTCTAAAAATTCGTTTATTTCATGTTCAGTATATAAAAAATAGTCAAAGATTCTCTACAAGTCCCCAAAAGCTTTTATGTTCCATGCGATCTCATAAAAAGACATTTTTCTTTGAATAAATTTTTTTAAAATCTAAAAGTGAGAATTTTACAGGGAAAAAATAACAATTGGATAGTAAATTTTAAAAGGTTGATTATTTACAATAAAATATAAAGGGATTTACGATAATAAGCTTGAAAATTCCGATGCCCAATAAAAACAAAAACTTTCCAAATTTGTTTTTTTTTTTCTTTTTCTTCGTGTTCAAAATTCGTGTCCGGATTCGTTGGGTTTTCGACGTTTTTAGGTGACTTGTGCTTCGTTTCTCGGGGTGATAAGCGACTGGAGGTAAGACATTTCGATCGGTTTATGGAGGGAGAGTTGCTTCAATGCTTCTTCGATGCTGAACCATTTTCGCTGGCGACCTAAAAAGACGCAAAAACCGTTCAAAGCTGTATGATTAATTGAAACTACATAGCGGACGTTAAATTTGGGGTAATCAAGTAGTGATCACCATGGTGATTGATATTTTAAAAAGTTACCAATTCGTGAGTCTTCCCAATCTGGAAGTTCCTCGTCGACTTGCATTACGAATACTTCAGTCCTATGCTTCCTATCATCATTCTGAAAAGACAATTTAAATTTTAAGAATTCAGAGTTTCCTGTTGTTTTACCTGGAAAACACCGAGGCTTCTGCCGAGTATTCCGCGCACTCCGGCTTCCTCGAGGACTTCTCGCTCGGCAGTTTTCGACGGATCTTCTTCAGGCTCGACTCCGCCCCCAGGAACAATCCAGTGCTCCGGGTGACTCGAAGAAGTCACCAACAAAACCTAAACAACGGAAAAATAAACAGTTAGGAAGCAATGCATCATGGGTATTCAAAACTGATGTATCAATCAGGCAATGCATCATGGGTATTCACCCAATACATTATGGACACTCAAGAACTGTTTTACGAATTTTTAGCTAATGTATGATGGATACTCTTGCAATGGATTGTGGGTATTTTCCCAATACATGATGTGATGGTACTTGTACGATGTATCCTGGGTACTCAACCAATCCATTATGGGTACTCCAGCACTGTTTTACGAGTTTTTTTTACCCAATGCATGACGCTTACAGTGCATGACTGGCACTCTTGCAGCATTGCATGATGGGTACTCTTGGAGCCGTGCATGACAGGTACTCTGGCATTAGTGCATGGCAGGTACTCTTGCAGCCGTGCATGACGAGTACTCTGTAGCAGCCGTGCATGCCGGCTACTCTTGGAGCCGTGCATGACGGGTACTCTGGAGCAGCCGTGCATGAGACGGGTACTCTGGCAGCAGTGCATAACGCGTACTTTGGTAGCCGTGCAGGAAAGGTATTCTTGCAGCCATGCATGACGGGTACTCTTGGAGCCGTGCATGACGGGTACTCTGGAGCAGCCGTGCATGAGACGGGTACTCTGGCAGCAGTGCATAACGCGTACTCTGGCAGCCGGGCAGGAAAGGTATTCTTGCAGCCATGCATGACGGGTACTCTGGGAGCCGCGCATGACGGGTAATCTGGAGCAGCCGTGCATAAGACGGGTACTCTGGCAGCAGTGCATAACGCGTACTCTAGCAGCCGGGCAGGAAAGGTATTCTTGCAGCCATGCATGACGGGTACTCTGGAGCAGCCGTGCATGAGACGGGTACTCTGGCAGCAGTGCATAACGCGTACTCTGGCAGCCGGGCAGGAAAGGTATTCTTGCAGCCATGCATGACGGGTACTCTGGGAGCCGCGCATGACGGGTACTCTGGGAGCCGCGCATGACGGGTAATCTGGAGCAGCCGTGCATGAGACGGGTACTCTGGCAGCAGTGCATAACGCGTACTCTAGCAGCCGGACAGGAAAGGTATTCTTGCAGCCATGCATGACGGGTACTCTGGAGCAGCCGTGCATGAGACGGGTACTCTGGCAGCAGTGCATAACGCGTACTCTGGCAGCCGGGCAGGAAAGGTATTCTTGCAGCCATGCATGACGGGTACTCTGGCAGCCGTGCATGACGGGTACTCTTGCAGCCGTGCATGACGGGTACTCTGGCAGCAGTGCATGACGCGTACTCTGGCAGCCGTGCATGAAAGGTACTCTTGCAGCCGTGCATGACGGGTACTCTTGGAGCCGTGCATGACGGGTACTCTGGCAGCCGTGCATGACGGGTACTCTGGAGCAGCCGTGCATGAGACGGGTACTCTGGAGCAGCCGTGCATGAGACGGGTACTCTGGCAGCAGTGCATAATGCGTACTTTGGTAGCCGTGCAGGAAAGGTATTCTTGCAGCCATGCATGACGGGTACTCTTGGAGCCGTACATGACGGGTACTCTGGAGCAGCCGTGCATGAGACGGGTACTCTGGCAGCCGGGCAGGAAAGGTATTCTTGCAGCCATGCATGACGGGTACTCTGGAGCAGCCGTGCATGAGACGGGTACTCTGGCAGCAGTGCATAACGCGTACTCTGGCAGCCGTGCAGGAAAGGTATTCTTGCAGCCATGCATGACGGGTACTCTTGGAGCCGTGCATGAGACGGGTACTCTGGAGCAGCCGTGCATGAGACGGGTACTCTGGAGCAGCCGTGCATGAGACGGGTACTCTGGCAGCAGTGCATAACGCGTACTTTGGTAGCCGTGCAGGAAAGGTATTCTTGCAGCCATGCATGACGGGTACTCTTGGAGCCGTACATGACGGGTACTCTGGAGCAGCCGTGCATGAGACGGGTACTCTGGCAGCAGTGCATAACGCGTACTCTAGCAGCCGGGCAGGAAAGGTATTCTTGCAGCCATGCATGACGGGTACTCTTGGAGCCGTGCATGACGGGTACTCTGGAGCAGCCGTGCATGAGACGGGTACTCTGGCAGCAGTGCATAACGCGTACTCTGGCAGCCGGGCAGGAAAGGTATTCTTGCAGCCATGCATGACGGGTACTCTCGGAGCCGTGCATGACGGGTATTCTTGCAGCCATGCATGACTGGTACTCTCGGAGCCATGCATGACGGGTACTCTTGGAGCCGTGCATGAGACGGGTACTCTGGAGCAGCCGTGCATGAGACGGGTACTCTGGCAGCAGTGCATAACGCGTACTTTGGTAGCCGTGCAGGAAAGGTATTCTTGCAGCCATGCATGACGGGTACTCTTGGAGCCGTACATGACGGGTACTCTGGAGCAGCCGTGCATGAGACGGGTACTCTGGCAGCAGTGCATAACGCGTACTCTAGCAGCCGGGCAGGAAAGGTATTCTTGCAGCCATGCATGACGGGTACTCTCGGAGCCGTGCATGACGGGTATTCTTGCAGCCATGCATGACGGGTACTCTCGGAGCCGTGCATGACGGGCACTCTGGCAGCCGTGCTTTACGGGTACTCTAACACCCGTGCATGACGGGCACTCTCGGAGGTGCATGACCAGCACCCTTGCCGCATTGCATGATGGTACTCTTGGAGCCGTGCATCACGGGTACTCTTGCAGTGCATGATGGGTAATATTAAATTGCAAGGGTTACATACGACCGATTAATTGTAAAGAATTTGAAGGAAGAAGGATGGAGTCACACATCGCATTATGTGTAGTTTTAAAAACCTGTTTTCTCAGAAATTACCTCATTTTCCAAATCGCTGCGTACGCAAATGCAGGCGGCCCTTTTCCTGAAGCCTTCCTCGTCGTAGACCCTCGTCGACCCCGGCTTCTCTTTCACCATATCCACCGAATATTTAATAGAAATAAAACAAAATAAAAGAAAACTTAACAAAAATCGACCACCGTTAAAAAACCATAATTGTACAAAAAGGATTTAAAATCTAATTAAAATGAGGAAAAAACACAACATAAAATGAATTAAAAATAACAAAAAAAGTTTCGGCATTCAGAGACACGAGGGTGGAAAAACGTCTCGGAAGTTAGCACGGTTTTCATCCATTTTTGGGCGATATTTTTTGGTGATTTTAATGGATATGAATATTTTTTTTTAATTTCCCAAAGAGGGAACGAAAGGAGACCGAAGGAATTGAAAATTTCTTTTTTGATTTCACGAATGGCGAGTGGCGACAACACAAAAGTTCACGAGTCAGCTGTTTCGAGGACTCGGTGACGTCAGAGGCGTTTATGGACCAATCTCAACGCGAGAACCCCTTGCCGGCTTTTTTTATTTCCTTTTTCCGCCTTTTTTTTAAATTTCTATGACGGGCATTCTTGCAATGCATGACGGGTATGCAACTTTTCGGGTGTGTTCAAAATAGGCCCAATTTGCAATAAATCGCACAATATGGCAACCTTGCAATCTTAAAATGGTGGTGACAGTGTTGCCAATTTGGGGGATTGATCTAATTGGGGAACTCTAAAATATGCCCAATTGGCAATAAGTGGCCCAATAAGGCAACCCTGTAACCCTCTAAGTTGGGCTTTATACAGTGTTGCCAATTTGAGCATAGGATCCTCAATTGGGCTACTATAGATTAAGCCCAATTAGCATAATTTCCCTGTGTCGCAACCCTGAAATCTCAAAAGTTCGGCTTTGGACACTATTGCCAATTTGGTTTATTTAGACCGCCGATGTTAAAACCATCGACGATGACTTAGAATCAGAAAGTTGGTATGACTGTTGTTCCAAAATGGTAACAGTACGAAAGGTTAATGTGACGTCATTTGGCCCAATATGTTTAATGATAACAACGATTAGCACTAAGTCATAAAATACACCCTTTAGAATGAAAAATCCCATAAAAAACCATTAAAAAAATATGAAGTTGTTATTGTTGATGTGTTTGGTGTGGGGGGGATGTTTGGGGGAGAATTCGACGTCGACGAACGTAACGACAACGTCGACGACGACGCAGAACTCGACGATCGTCGTAAACGTGACGTCGACGACGCAATCGCCGAACGTAAGCACGAGCGCACCTAACGAGCCGGTCCTTCCCGAAAAAGGTTCCGCAGAAGCCGAACATAATAGTTCGATGGCCATCTTCTTCGTACTCTGCGTTCTAGCCCTGGGGATCATCTTGATACATTTTATGTTGATGACCAACTTTAATTACCTCCCTGAGAGCGTGGCCATCGTCTTTTTGGGCGCTTTGATCGGTTTGGTCATCAATTTGATGTCCGACCAGAACATCGGTAACTGGAGGAAAGAAGAAGCTTTCAGTCCGACAGCTTTTTTCTTAGTTTTGTTACCTCCAATTATCTTCGAGTCTGGTTATAACCTTCATAAAGGGAACTTCTTTCAAAATATAGGCTCGATTCTGGTCTTCGCCATTGCAGGGACGACCATCTCCGCTCTGGTGATAGGAGGAGGAGTATATCTATTAGGGATGATGCAGGTCGCCTATAGGCTCAGCTTTACGGAAAGTTTCGCTTTTGGAAGTTTGGTTTCTGCCGTCGATCCTGTGGCGACAGTCGCCATCTTTCATGCGCTAGATGCAGACCCCGTGCTGAACATGTTGGTCTTCGGTGAGAGCATATTAAACGATGCGATCGCCATCGTTTTGACGACTGCGGTTTTCGAATCGGACAATGCGACGATGTCTTCTTCGGAAGCAGTTTTGGCGGGGATCAACCGTTTCTGCTTAATGTTCTTCGCATCTGCAGGAATCGGAGTCGTCTTCGCACTTATGAGCGCTCTCCTCCATAAGCACATCGACCTCCGCAAAAACCCATCTTTGGAATTCGGGATGATGCTTGTGTTCACCTATGCACCGTACGCTCTGGCAGAAGGTATCCATCTTTCGGGCATCATGGCTATCCTTTTCTGCGGCATCGTAATGTCCCACTATACCCACTACAACCTCTCAACAGTCACACAGATCACGATGCAGCAAACCATGAGGACATTATCATTCATCGCAGAAACCTGCGTCTTCGCATATCTCGGCTTGGCGATCTTCAGCTTCAAACACAGAGTCGAACCCGCTTTGGTAGTCTGGAGCCTCATTTTATGCCTTATCGGCCGTGCATGCAACATCTTCCCTTTGGCCATCTTAGTCAACAAATTCCGCGAACATAAGATTACTAAAAAGATGATGTTTATAATGTGGTTTTCGGGCCTCCGAGGGGCCATTTCGTATGCTTTGTCTTTACATTTGGAATTCAGCGACGAAACCAGACATGTGATCATTACGACGACTCTGATCATCGTGTTGGTGACGACGTTGATTTTTGGAGGGGCGACTATGCCGTTGATGAAGTACCTCCAAGGAAGTCGCAAACAAGGAAGTAGGAATAAGCGGAAAAGGAAAGAAAAAGCACTTTCGCTCAGCAAAACTAAAGAATGGGTAACTATCAAGTGTTACATTGCGACTATCGAGTGTCACATCATGGCTATTGAATGTCACATCTTGTATATCCAGTGTCACATCTTGGCTATCGAGTGTCCGCTCACCTTAGCTATTGTGTGTCACATCGTGGCTAACGAATGTCACATCTTGGCTATTGAGTGTCCGCACACCTTGGTTATTGAGTGTCACGTCTTGCTATTGTGTGTGTCACATTGTAGCTAACGAATGTCTCGTCTTGCTATTGTGTGTCACACCTTGGTTATCGAGTGTCACTTTTTGGCTTACGAGTGTCACGTGGAGGCTATTGTGTGTCATCTTGTAAATATCAAGTGTCACATCGTTTTAAATTGATTTTAGGGGCAAGCGATAGATTCGGAACATCTTTCCGAGTACACGGAGGAAGAAAACATGGAAGTTAGCTTTTTACAAACTCGAATTCGAGGTTTCGCTCGCTGGGACTACAAATACTTCATACCATTCTTCACTCGAAGATTCACCCAACAGGTTCGTTATTTTCATCAAGCAAAATTTTCATCTTTCTTTCCAGGAGTTGAAGGACTGCAAGTCCCAGATGACCGACCTGACGAACCAGTGGTACCAAGCAATTCGCATTTCGCCCAACGAAACGGACGACGAACGCGACAACCCGAGCTGACAGTCGGAAAACCCTTTCGAGCATTCATGAAAGGGATTCGAAAACTACGTTACCATAAATTAATGTGATACGTCAGTATTATCAGATACAACTAGTCAAGGATTTCAATTTTAAACCGTTTTTTTGCTTCGCAAAATTTCCGTCATTTCTGTGCCTAATTGGATGTAAATATATTTTAATTGTGCGCAGATGGTGTTTTGTTGTTTATCCCTATTTGTTTGGAAAAAAATAGACAATTTAAAAAAACTTTTTTATTCATACTAAGGCCGATGTGTCTGTATATGGACAGTCAATATCCTTTTCGTTTTAAACTTCTGCCAGCAAGAAGTACACTGGAAGGGCCCTTCGTCTGCATGCACATTAGCGACATGTCCAACCAAAGAGCCCATATGCTTAAACTTGCTTCCACAAAAGCTACATTCGTAATTCCGGACATCTGAATGCACACGTTCGTGAATTGCCCTTGTCTTCTTAGTCTTGAAAGACTTCTGGCAAATCCGACATTCAAACGGTCGATCATCGCTATGGATCCGTTGATGCATCTTCAGAGTATATGAACGTTTAAACTTTTGCTGGCAAATTTGGCAGCTAAAAGGCCTATCCTCGCTATGGCATAGCACATGATCCTTTAGTCCCATTCGCGTTTTAAACTTCCGAAAGCAGATTTGGCATTCGAATTTCCTTTCCTTTGAATGGGTCTTCATATGGCTATACAAGCATGGGTAGATTTTAAACTTTTTATGACAAATTGAGCATTCGTAGCGTTTTCGGTCGGAATGGACAGCGGAAAGATGGCAGTTGAGGGATGATCTTCGGGCGAATTTTCGATGGCAAAAAGAGCATTCATAGGGCTTCTCTTTGGTATGGGTGCGAAGATGCAACTTCAAGCCGTCAGGACGTTTAAACCTTTTTTCGCAGATGTCGCAACTCCATGGCATCTCCCTTGTATGCACGCGGATATGACGTTTGAGGACTCCTCGCTCTTTAAACCTGCGACCGCATACATCACAGACGTGCGACCTTTCTCCCGTATGCATCCTTATATGGCTTTTCAGAGTCGAACTCGTAAAAAAGCGTTTGCTGCAAAGTTTACACTCGTAGCGCCTCTCCCCAGTATGGTAGCGTCCGTGTTCTTTCAAATATGAAGCTGAAAAGAAAGATTTGTTACATACGTTGCACTTAAACGGCCTTTCTCCAGTATGATGTCGCATGTGGATGTTCAAAGAGTGTTTTTCCTTGAAGCCCTTGGAGCAGACATTGCAGAAGAATGGTTTGTCATGTTTTCTTATGTGGAGGATAAGTTTGTTTTCATTTTTGGTTCTGTATGGACATGATGCGCAGTCATAGATGTCTTCGGAGTGGGTTCTTATATGGTGGATGAGCTTTTCTTCGTCTTTGGTTGTAAAGGGACAAGAAGCGCAGTCGTAAATGTCTTCAGAATGTTCGGTTTGAAGTTCTTGGAGCAGAAGGTCGATCTCTTTGGGTGGCGAGTCTTCAAGTTTGATGGATGTGATGATACTGTCGAGGTAGGTATGGTGAATGGATGCAGTTGCTGCGGTGATTTGACGACTGCTGAACATGCCATCTGCAGTTGCTGTGCTGACTTGGTGGCTGCAGACAAAGGCTTCTGCAGATTCTGGAGTGATAGTGGCATCTGCAGTTGGTATATCCGCTCCTGCTCTAAAGTTGATGTTAGCAGTTGTGCTGGCTTGATGATTGTCCATCATAACATGCAGTTGCTGAACTGCTTCGGTGAGATTGGTGGTAGATTACTGCTAGGGGGGTCATACAGTTGGGTAGGAAATTACAAAATCAGAACATCAACATGTTGCTACTTCAGAAATCCAGTGTCCACCATGACCAGCAGCCAGTTCAAATCTATCTGAAGATACAATGAAGGATGTATATTACTCTGTGGAATGAAATGACTTGTTACTGTGATAACGGTTGATATTTAAAAAACCGCGATAGTAGAGTGCACCACTGTCTAACAGTGTTGCCAACTTAGGGATTTGGGCTGCTCTTATGGGGCCCAATCTGCCAAACCTTCAATCCCAAAAGGTTGGGCTTTTGACAATGTTGCCAGTTTGGGCGATTTATCAGAAACTTTTAGGAGGTGGGGGCTAATCTGGCAACCCTGCAATCCCACGAATTTGGGTGGCAGTTTATCGCAAATTGGCGCCAAAAACTTTGATGCAAAAATTCCAGTCATCACTAGAAAATCATCAACCTTCCAAAGAACCAAGTTTTCGATTTAAAAAAATTAAAGAAACATATTGTATTTTTATTTACAAAAAATTCTGACAACATAATATAATTTTTTAAGAAAAATTGCCTGGGACGAAAACTTTGACTTGTTTTTCAGTAAGTTTATAATGATAAGTTTTTTCTTGTAAATCCCGACAATGGAGTCTGATCGACCCCGACACTTCTTTGGTCGCACCCATTTTGAGCGGCTCGATATAAATATTTAAGCTCGACAATGTTTCTAAAAGTGATTTTATTTCATTTTGTTCTTTATCGTAAAGGGAATGTTGGGTCGAGATGAAAATGGTGATGTTGGCTTTTAAAATGGACCTGAGATAATGGACGAATAGTTGGACGTTGCGGATGTTGCCTGAGAAGTAGAAAAGGTTGAATAAAGAATCGATGAAGATGACGACCTTTTTGTATTTTTCGAGGAATTTCTTGTTGTTGCTTTCGATGTGTTTGATGAGGGTTTTGAAGTCGTCGGATTCTTTGATGAAGTTGAGTTCGGTATCGTGGACGAAGACTGGGGGGAGTTGGAGGGCGGAGAATCGCTCTTTGCGGGTGTTGAGGTTGAGTCCGAGGCGAAGGCATGAGTGGAAAAGGTGCTCGTATGAGTGGTGGGTGAGCAAAACTTGGACGGCGGTTTCTGGCGAGGAGAGACACTCGGCGATCGAAGCGCTTAAAGCGAAACTTGCGTCGCATCCATGTTTTTCATAAATCGAGATCAACTTTCCGTCGATCTCTTCTGGCTTTATCGACAGACTCTTGAGAAAACTCATTTTCGGTCCCGAATCGTCTGGAACATTAAATCTATTAGCAAGTTTTATCTTTAAAGTTGGCTGCCTAGTAGGAATGATGGGAAATAAAGAAATGCATCGCTAGATCCATGGCAGCGCTACCATCTCTAGATGGGTTGCAGCGCTACCATCACTAGCTCCGTTGCAGCGCTACCATCGCTAGATCGGAGGCAGCCTTACCATCTCTAGCTCCGTTGCAGCGCTACCATCCCTAGATTGGAGGCAGCCTTACCATCTCTAGATTGGTTGCAGCGCTACCATCAATAGCTCTGTTGCAGCGCTACCATCGCTAGATCGGAGGCAGCCTTACCATCTCTAGATTGGTTGCAGCGCTACCATCACTAGCTCATGACAGCGCTGCCATTGCTAGATCGGAGGCAGCCTTACCATCTCTAGATTGGTTGCAGCGCTACCATCACTAGCTCATGACAGCGCTGCCATTGCTAGATCGGAGGCAGCCTTACCATCTCTAGATTGGTTGCAGCACTACTATCACTAGCTCCGTTGCAGCGCTACCATCGCTAGATTGGAGGCAGCCTTACCATCTCTAGATTGGTTGCAGCGCTACCATCGCTAGATTGGAGGCAGCCTTACCATCTCTAGATTGGTTGCAGCGCTACCATCGCTAGATCGGAGGCAGCCTTACCATCTCTAGATTGGTTGCAGCGCTACCATCACTAGCTCATGACAGCGCTGCCATTGCTAGATCGGAGGCAGCCTTACCATCTCTAGATTGGTTGCAGCGCTACCATCACTAGATCGTGACAGTGCTGCCATTGCTAGGTCGGAGGCAGTCTTACCATCTCTAGATTGGTTGCAGCGCTACCATCTCTAGATTGGTACCAGCGCTACCATCTCTAGATCCGTGGCAGCGCTACCATCGCTAGATCCGTGACAGCACTACCATCGCTAGATCAATGGCAGCGCTACTATCCCTAGATCGGAGGCAGCGCTACTATCCCTAGATCGGAGGCAGCGCTACCATCGCTAGATCCGTGACAGCGCTACCATCTCTAGATCGGAGACAGCGCTACCATCTCTAGATCGGAGACAGCCTTACCATCTCTAGATTGGTTGCAGCGCTACCATCTCTAGATCCGTGGCAGCGTTACCATCGCTAGATCCGTGGAAGCGCTGCCATCGCTAGCTCCGTGGCAGCGCTGCCATAGCTAGCTCCGAGGCTGAGATGCCATCGCTAGATCCGGGGCAGCGCTACAATCGCTAGCTCCGTGGCAGAGATGACATCACTAGCTATGTCTAAACGCTACCATCGCCATCTTGGCATGATGATCATCAAGAACGTTTGAGGGCCAAATATCTCATAATAACTGTGCCAAAAAATGTTTTAATACTCACAAAATGTTTAATTAATCAATTAAAATGATCTTTTGTTATTTGTATCATTTTATCAGTTAAGGGAACCTTAAAAAAGCTTCCTTCTTTATCAAACCACGCAGTCCCAATGCTACCAACCTAACTTGTTCCTCCAAACTCTTTAATATGAAGAATAATTGATAAAAGGAAAAAAAATCTATAAATATTTTTAGCTGTTTTACAAAATAAAGAAGCTATTTTTTATAAATATTTGTTAAAATTAGATTTAGATTTCTGCGGATCTAAATGGCACTGCTCTATTTCATAAACAGACGCCATTTTGTAAATTCCTAGTTTCTTGAGTCTAAAGTCCCAATTTACTCGTCCTTATTCGTTTTCTTATGTGAATTTAGTTTTTAAGTTTATTTAGGATTTTCTTTTCTTTTAGTTGTTTTGTTTTTCTTCGCTAGAGTCTCTATGAGTGCTATGGCTGAGAAGAACATGCAGCAACAACAGCAGACGCAGCAACAACAGCAGCAGCAGCAACCTTGGGCGTCGTACAACATGTTCAATATGTATCCAAATCAGTATATGTACCCTCAAGGATATAACGCCCAAGATTATTATCAATATTATGTACGTATTGATGTTGTTTATTGGTTTTATTATTTAGTTTTGTTTCAGGCTGCGTATATGAATCAGCAGCAGCAGATAAGAGGGTTTAGCCCACAAGGTGCGGTGCCTTTCCAGCAGGTTCAGACCGAAGAAAAGCAGGAATTGACCGATCTTCCTCCTTTGCCGCCTGGACCAGCTCCTCCGGAAAACAGCTTCAAAATTGAGACGCCAACTCCTGATTTTCAAGCAGCGCCAGTCCGCTTTATGGTGAACACTCCTGCCCGACCTCGCCTCCAAAATACGAACCCGTTTAACCAATCACGACCTCAAGTGACCAACCCGAATTCGAAAAAGAACAAAAAGAAAAGAAAGAAACAGCAGCAGTTACTCCAGCAGCAGATGCAGCAGCAGCAATTGATGCAGCAACAAATGATGCAGCAGCAAATGAACATACAGATGATGCAGTCGCCACCTCCTTTACCTCCTACTCCACCTCCTCCGCTTCCTCCTTCACCAATCAAAGAGCCCGAACCAGTCCCCCCTCCTATCCCAACTATCCCAACCATCCCTCCTTTACAGCCCGGCATGACATCTCCCGACGACTGGCCTCCTTCTCTAAAGTATATATATACATAAAAAAAAACACACCAAATTTAACCATTTTACAGAGAATATATACAAAAATGCTATGCAAAATGCGTCACTCAAATAGACAAAGATCGCGTCGGCGTCATCCTAAAAGGGAAAATCATGAGGGCGACCAGCGATGCGACTCTTTGGGTCAAAGATTGGAACATCGAACCTCTTCCACTGTAAAAACCTGAATTTTTAATTATGTTCATTAATTTATTTTTAGTTTGGAAAGTGACAGCAAAGCGCAGATGAATTTGAAAGAAAAATTTAAAAATACATTGGCTGGGCGGTTAGGTCCGAAGCAAGCGATGGTGACTCCTCCTAAAAGAAGACCGCCGTTGAATACAAAGAGAACTTACAGAAGGTTGCATTGTTGGTTAAGTAGTTCATGAGTTAATGTTTGTTTTAGCGGAAGCAGTTCGTCAAGAAGTAGCTCGGATAGTTACCGAAGCCGAAGCCGTAGTCCGAGTCCACGAAGCAAGAAAGCTCGAGGGAAGAAAAACCAGAAAAAGAAGTTCAATCAAAAGTCGCATTTTTATTCCGAGTTTGGTTTGGACGACGGAGATGTCGTGGTTAAAAAAGAAGTTTTGGACAAACGAGCCGCTCGGTTTAACAATGTGACCACCTTCACCAAACGGAAAAACCAACCTTTGTTCGTATATGACACCGGTTATTCATCGCCGAGTGCCACTGAGTTTGACATTAACGACCTTCATATTATCGGAACATGCGAGGATTTGGAAAAGTCGTATTTAAGGTTGACTTCGGCTCCTGAAGCTTCGCAAGTTCGCCCTCCTATTGTGCTCAGAAAAGCATTGGAGATGGTCAAGAGGCGATGGGGAATGGACCGGGATTATCATTATGTCTGCGAGCAGCTCAAATCGATTCGTCAAGATCTGACTGTAATTATTACTAACATGAAGTTTTCATAACCTAGACACTCCTCTGGGCCAATCACTGGCCTTGGCACAACCTACACACTTCTCTGGGCCAATCACTGGCCTTGATAACAACCTAGACACTCCTGGGCCAATCACTGGCCTTGGCACAACCTAGATACTCCTCTGGGACAATCACAGGCCTTGGCACAACCTAGACACTTCTCTGGGCCAATCACTGGCCTCGGCACGACCTAGACATTTCTCTGGGCCAATCACTGGCCTTAGCCACCACCTAGACACTTCTCTGGGCCAATCACTGGCCTTGGCACAACCTACACACTCCTCTGGGCCAATCACTGGCCTTGATAACAACCTAGACACTCCTGGGCCAATCACTGGCCTTGGCACAACCTAGATACTCCTCTGGGACAATCACTGGCCTTGGCACAACCTAGACACTTCTCTGGGCCAATCACTGGCCTCGGCACAACCTAGACATTTCTCTGGGCCAATCACTGGCCTTAACCACCTCCTAGACACTTCTTTGGCCAATCACTGGCCTTGGCACAACCTAGGACACTCCTGGGCCAACCAATGGCCTTGATAACAACCTAGACATTCCTCTGGGCCAATCACTGGCCTTAACCACCACCTAGACACTTCTTTGGGCCAATCACTGGCCTTGGCACAACCTAGGACACTCCTGGGCCAACCAATGGCCTTGATAACAACCTAGACATTCCTCTGGGCCAATCACTGGCCTTGGCATAACCTAGGGCACTCCTGGGCCAACCAATGGCCTTGATAACAACCTAGACATTCCTCTGGGCCAATCACTGGCCTCGGCACAACCTAGACATTCCTCTGGGCCAATCACTGGCCTTAGCCACCACCTAGACGCTTCTTTGGGCCAATCACTGGCCTTGGCATAACCTAGGGCACTCCTGGGCCAACCAATGGCCTTGTAACAACCTAGACATTCCTCTGGGCCAATCACTGGCCTTAACCACCACCTAGACGCTTCTTTGGGCCAATCACTGGCCTTGGCATAACCTAGGGCACTCCTGGGCCAACCAATGGCCTTGATAACAACCTAGACATTCCTCTGGGCCAATCACTGGCCTTAACCACCACCTAGACACTTCTCTGGGCCAATCACTGGCCTTGGCACAACCTAGGACACTCCTGGGCCAACCAATGGCCTTGATAACAACCTAGACATTCCTCTGGGCCAATCACTGGCCTTAACCACCACCTAGACGCTTCTTTGGGCCAATCACTGGCCTTGGCATAACCTGAGGGGCACCTCCTGGGCCAACCAATGGCCTTGATAACAACCTAGACTATTCCTCTGGGCCAATCACTGGCCTTAACCACCACCTAGACACTTCTCTGGGCCAATCACTGGCCTTGGCACAACCTAGGACACTCCTGGGCCAACCAATGGCCTTGATAACAACCTAGACATTCCTCTGGGCCAATCACTGGCCTTAACCACCACCTAGTACACTTCTCTGGGCCAATCACTGGCCTTGGCACAACTAGGACACTCCTGGGCCAACCAATGGCCTTGATAACAACCTACGACATTCCTCTGGGCCATCACTGGCTCTTAAACCACCACCTAGACGCTTCTTTGGGCAATCACTGGCCTTGGCATAACCTAGGGCACTCCTGGGCCAACCAATGGCCTTGATAACAACCTAGACATTCCTCTGGGCCAATCACTGGCCTTAACCACCACCTAGACACTTCTCTGGGCCAATCACTGGCCTTGGCACAACCTAGGACACTCCTGGGCCAACCAATGGCCTTGATAACAACCTAGACATTCCTCTGGGCCAATCACTGGCCTTAACCACCACCTAGACGCTTCTTTGGGCCAATCACTGGCCTTGGCATAACCTAGGGCACTCCTGGGCCAACCATGGCCTTTGATAACAACCTAGACATTCTCTGCTCCAATCACTGCCTTAACCACCACCTAGACACTTCTCTGGGCCAATCACTGGCCTTGGCACAACCTAGGACACTCCTGGGCCAACCAATGGCCTTGATAACAACCTAGACATTCCTCTGGGCCAATCACTGGCCTTAACCACCACCTAGATGCTTCTTTGGGCCAATCACTGGCCTTGGCACAACCTATGACACTCCTTGGCCAACCAATGGCCTTGATAACAACCTAGACATTCCTCTGGGCCAATCACTGGCCTTACCCACCACCTAGACAATTCTTTGGGCCAATCACCGGCCTTAGAGACTACCTAGCCACTCCCCTTGACCAATCACTGGCCTTAAGCACAACTTGGCCACACCCATCAACCAATCGCTTACCTTCATCTTCTTCACTTTCCTCGACCAATCAGTTCCCCCCAATTTAACCAATTCTAAAGGAAATATTTTCTTTTCAGGTTCAAGGTATTAGGGATAAATTAAGCGTCGAAGTATACGAAACTCACGCACGGATCGCTCTCGAAAAAGGCGACCATGCAGAATTCAACCAATGCCAATCCCAACTTCGGATCCTACACAATGAAGTCGCCGACGGTAAAGCAAACCGCGAAGAATTCATCGCCTATCGCCTTCTCTATTACATTTTCACTAAAGAATTCATGGGTATGCAATCCTTTCTTTTATTCGGCCGATAATATTTTTATTGTAGATCTAAATACGTTGATGAGCTCATTAAAAGACGAGGATAAAAAAGACGAGTGCGTAAGTCATGCGGTAAAGGTGGCGAAAGCTTGGCTGGTCGGATCATACCATCGGATTTTCCGTCTTTATCAATCCGCGCCAAGAATGGCCTCGTACCTCATGGATCTGTTTATTTTACGAGAAAGAACTCTCGCTTTAAAAATCATTGTTAAAGCGTAAGTCGCAAATTTTCTCTTTTATCCGTTGGTTGCTGTCGCTACAACGGTTTTGAAGGGTTGGGGCATTTTTTGGCTTAGCGAGCATCAAAGGGACCAATGGGTTCCCGTTGACTCCCTGAGCTTTGTGCTGTATGGAAAGGTCACCTAGAGTGACTTTTTTTACTTGTTATTGCCTTAAAAGTTCTGTTTCAGGAATAAGCTTTCTGGTTTTGCCGTAAGTATCGTTGGGCTGCGTATTTCTTTGATTATTTCTTGTTTCTTTTACCATTTCTTGAGGAAACTTACGTTTGAAAACTTATGTTTAGTTATCGTCCTACGATACCTGTCGACTTCCTTCAAACGGAGCTAGCATTCGCGACCGAATCAGACCTTATGGAATTCCTGTCGAGTCTCAACGGCTTAGAATTCGCAGACGATTTGAAGACGAAGATTGATTGTAAGACGAGCTCCGTAACGTTGAATACGGGAGCGTTTTAAACCACACAAGAAAGAGAAAGAAGCGGAAGGTAAGCGGAGGACATCGCCTTGAAGACTCAGCAGAGATCGATCCAAAGGTCTTAAATTCAGCCAAAACAGCACATTCCAGAAAGGAATCGCATAAACTACGTCTGCAAGTTTCAAGATAATTTAGGTTCAAATTTCACTACTTGATAACCTTGAAAATCCTTCAACATGATCATCACAGCCTTCTGCTACATCATCACAAGAACTTCAGGGTTTTTGTTTTGGCGAAAGGTTGTCAGATATTGCTGGACCATGGTGGACGATAACCTCCATTCTGCAGTATCAATTTCATCAAACGGAACAACTTTACCTAATATTCAAATTGTTTTTTCATCATAGTCTACGTCACCGGACAACTTTGCCCTCCTTATGGTCTATAGCATCTCGATGATTTAAGGTGGCTGACAAGGCTGGCTTTCTACCTTAGCAGGAAAAATATTGCAGCCTTCTATAACAGATCAACACTTTGATGGCCAGAATAGTCTGCCTTTGACGTGCAAAAAAATTTCAGCTTCTGGGATGCAACCACAGTTCTATCGAACTGAAAGCAGCTTTGATATTATGGAGTAAACATTAACTTTGCATTAAGGATGCAAAAGTTGCTTACACGGGAAGATAATAGGGCAATTTGAGGCCACAATAGGCTGCCTTCAACTTCAAGAGGAAACAACTCAAATTCGCATCTGCGCAGCCCTTTGTATCACTCTAATGCATTATTGAAGGCATCTTTGATATACTTTTCAATCAATGTAACCAGAATAGGCTGCCTTCTTCTTCAGGAGTAACTCATCAATACCGTTTAATATGGGATGTAGTTTTCTGTACCAAATTACTGCCAGAATGCAGCTTTGATAGTCGATGTGACCAGAATAGGCTGCCTCTTCAAGAGCATGAACTCCATTTTCGGCTCGATAATACACCATCTAGGATTCCACTACCGTCAGGCAGTTTTGATGTGCAATTCAATGAATGTAACCAGTAGAGGCTGCCTTCTACTTCAGGAGCAGTAAACCCATTGGATACCGTTTAATTTGGGATGTATTAAGTTTTCTGTACCAAATGCACAGAATGCAGGTCCATGGATGTGACCTGGCTGCATACTTCTTCAAGAGCAGGAACTCCATTTTCGGCTCTATAATAGCATCTAGGATTCCACCACCATCGTCATAGTGCAGTTTTGATGGCATCATGTAGGCATTCTTCAAGATATCAACAATCTGGGATGTATCCAAAGCCTTCTATATCTTTTGTGCAATTCAATGGATGTTGAAAGGCTGCCTTCTACTACAAATGTTTGATTGGTCCCTTCCTTTGTTGTTATTAATTATTGCATACTCAGCAACGAACAACGTCAACTTTCTTCATGACATCATCTTTCCAAAGTTCAATATTCTTGGTAATCATGCGGCCACCAATTCAAGCTTCAACTTCTGCGGTTCAATGTTCACAAAGCAGTTTTGCTTGGTTAAATGAGGTATCAAGTTTTCTGAGAAAATGCTAGATTAAGGTTTCGCAATGGAAGACAGTCACCACTTCATCTGCCAAAATCGCTTCATAATCAAGAAAAAAAAAATCGCTTCCCATTCAGTTAAGGCCAAGGTAAGCGAAGAAATTTTAAACCTAATTTGTCGTCGCACACGTCTTCCGCTTGTTTCGATTTAGTTCTTTGTTTTTATTTTTGTTTTTCAACCTACAAGTCGCTTTCAACGAATGAAGAGAAAAGACATTTTTTTCAGGTAATCGGAAAATCGAAGGACAATTTCTGTTTTGCCCTATCGTTAAAGTGATCTTTCAAGTGTATATAGTGAAATAAAACTTTTTAAAAATTTTTTCCTTTTATGCTTGTATATTAAAATGTTTATAAAAATTATTGCTTTATTTCTTAATTCCTGGTTTTTTATGCTTCTATATCACCAATGACAGCCTTGCCATTGTCGAGGAGCAACTAGAATAATCTATTAGAAACCTATAGTCCAGTCAATATATACATTGAACATGGAAAAAATTGGGGACTTAACGACACTTTTATGACTCTCTTAATTTTTCGAACTCGAGAAACCTGTGCTACCCTCAGGAGAGGCGAAAAACCAAGCTGATTTTCGGTTTTTTGCCTATAAGTCCTAAACTAAGCGTTTTATGACAAAACACACTCTATTCAATATTGTAGGGCATACAATTTTCAACAATTTTTAACTTAATAAATTTTCCCGTAACCTTACTGCTTATCGAGATACGCCCTATCAAAGTTTGAGAATTTCAAAAAACAGATGGTTTAGGCCCTCTGACAGATGGTATATTTTTAAATACTAATTTTTGGGTGATATCTGACATAAAAATCATCGTCAGCCATTTGAAAGTGGTTGAGAAGGGGTGGCAGACGGCCAGCGTCAGGCTGACGGTGGTTTGATTTCCACTTTAGTAAGCTTTAACGGAGAGAACGCCAAGTCCAGCAAGTCCGGATTAGTCTCATTTTAAAGGTTAATTTAATTACTAAGGATGATACTAATAGTCGAATTTCGCTATCTTTATGGTTTCGAATATGGTCAACAAAAACATAAATTACTTTGTCTAGATCGCGAATTTCTCGTTTCACTAAATCGCTGACTGCTTCCAAACCGCAAAAGATAGCGAAATTTGACTCTTGGTATCCGTCCTTAGCAATTAAATTACCTTTAAAATGAGACTAATCCGGACTTGCTAGAACTCATCGTTCTCCCGTAGCACCACTAAATGTATGACACAATGTGAAAATATTGGAAATTTTTCAAAGTTCAAAGCCTTACCACTTCCAAACCATAAACGATAGCGAAATTTGACTCTTAGTATTCGTCCTTAGTAATTAAATTACCTTTAGAATGAGTCCCGTACGGACTTGCTGGGACTTGGCGTTCTCCCGTAAAGCTTACTAAAGTGGAAATCAAACCACCGTCAGCCTGACGCTGGCCGTCTGCCACCCCTTCTCAACCACTTTCAAATGGCTGACGATGATTTTTATGTCAGATATCACCCAAAAATTAGTATTTAAAAATATACCATCTGTCAGAGGGCCTAAACCATCTGTTTTTTGAAATTCTCAAACTTTGATAGGGCGTATCTCGATAAGCAGTAAGGTTACGGGAAAATTTATTAAGTAAAAAAGTGTTGAAAATTGTATGCCCTACAATATTGAATAGAGTGTGTTTTGTCATAAAACGCTTAGTTTAGGACTTATAGGCAAAAAACCGAAAATCAGCTTGGTTTTTCGCCTCTCCTGAGGGTAGCACAGGTTTCTCGAGTTCGAAAAATTAAGAGAGTCATCCCACCATAGCCCCGAACAAACTGTAAAAGTGTCGTTAAGTCCCCAATTTCTTCCAGCAGACCCCTTTTTTTTGCTCTGGCGACTGGACTACTAGTGCAATACTGATGAACTAAATAGACGCCACAGTGGAAAATTCCAGAAGCCAATATAGGTCAAAAGGGCCATAGACACTAAGGACGAAGAAATATAATATCAAAAATTTATCCTCCATCAAATTAAGGGATTGAAGCAGAATGTAAAAATACTCTGCGGAGTGTGGTTACGAGTTTTTCTAAAAAATTTGCTTGACATGACTTGTTGAGCCAATAGTGGCAACACTGCGAATAGCGTCACAACTCAGTGTTGCCAACTTTGAAATGTCATTGTGTCCTTTAGGTTTTTAAAGAAAAGAAGAATTCCTAATTTATTGTTGATCTTTATTTGTTCAAAGAACACTCCTGCGTTTAAATAGAAAAAGATCAGCACATGGTGGCAGCATTGTTTATAATACAACAGTCATCGTTTATAACCTATCTTCGCGGCGAAATTTCTTTGAATGGTCACTGATTAGTGATTTTTGTTTTGTTTTTTGATTGAATAATGGTCAATGGAGGTGTTCCGACGAATTTATATTCATTCCGAGGAGGAGGGAAACTCGTCAATTGCATTCTCGTCGACGTGGACGGTGACGATGAGAATCTTTACGTTGGGACGTCAGAAGGCAAAATTAATGTCTGGGATTTGAAGGTGATTATGAGTCATTTTTTGGTGATTTATCGGCCTATGGTGACCCTCTGGTAGGCCTGTTGTTAAGGAATGGTTGTGGTAATGATCCATGGTGTTATCTTCAACCTGTGTCACATTCTGTCCAAGCAAGTGTCACACATCTAGTTCATAGAGACGTCACACTTTAAGTTAACTGTGACATCAGTCTGTTACAATGCTTACAGATTGTGATTTGCGACACACTTTTTGACAAAAATTTAGTGACGTCGCACTTAAAGCTGAATTTGATATCATAGTTGGTTAAAATGCTTTCAGATTGTGACACACTTTGACAAAATTTAGTGACGTCACTCTTAAAAGTTATGTGACATCAGTCGGTTACAATGATTACAGATTTGACAAAATTTAGTGACGTCACACTTTAAGTTAAACGTGACATCAGTCGGTTAAAATGCTTACAGATTGTGACACAGTTTTAAACAAAATTTAGTGACGTCATACTTTAAGTTAAATGTGACACCTGTCGGTTACAATGATTGCAGATTGTGACACAATTCTTGACAAATTTTGTGACGTCACACTTAAAGTTGAATATGACATCATAGTCAGTTAAAATGCTTACAGATTGTGACACATTGTTTGACAAAAATTAGTGACGTCACACTTAAAGTTGGATGTGACATCAGTCTGTTACAAAGCTTATAGATTGTGATTTGTGACCCACTTTTTGACAAAATTTAGTGACGTCACACTTAAAGTTGAGTGTGACATCATAGTTGGTTGAAATGCTTACATAGTGTGACACAATTTTTGTGACGTCACACTTTAGGTTAATGTGACATCATAGTCGGTTAAAATGCTTACAGATTGTGACACACTTTTTGACAAAATTTAGTGACGTCACACTTAAAGTTGAATGTGACACACTTTTTGACAAAATTTAGTGACGTCACTCTTAAAAGTTATGTGACATCAGTCGGTTACAATGATGACAGATTGTGACACACTTTTTGACAAAATTTTGTGACGTCACACTTAAAGTCGGGTGTGACATCATAGTTGGTTAAAATGCTTACATACTGTGACACACTTTTTGTGACGTCACACTTTAAGTTGAATGTGACACACTTTTTGACAAAATTTAGTGACGTCACTCTTAAAAGTTATGTGACTGACATCAGTCGGTTACAATGATGATTACAGATTGTGACACACTTTTTGACAAAATTTAGTGACGTCACACTTTTTGACAAAATTTAGTGACGTCACACTTAAAGTTGAGTGTGACATCAAAGTTGGTTTAAATGCTTATATTGTGACACACTTTTTGTGACGTCACACTTTAAGTTGAATGTGACACACTTTTTGACAAAATTTTGTGACGTCACACTTTAAGTTAACTGTGACATCAGTCTGTTACAATGCTTACAGATTGTGATTTGTGACACACTTTTTGACAAAATTTAGTGACGTCGCACTTAAAGTTGAGTGTGACATCATAGTCGGTTAAAATGCTTACATATTGTGACACACTTTTTGTGACGTCACACTTTAAGTTGAATGTGACATCATAGTCGGTTAAAATTCTTACAGATTGTGACACAAATTTTTGACAAAATTTTGTGACGTCACACTTTAGGTTGAATGTGACACATTTTTCGACAAAATTTAGTGACGTCACACTGAAAGTTGAATGTTACATTAGTCGGTTACAATGATTAGTGCCTACAGATTGTGACACACTTTTGACAAAATTTTGTGACGTCACACTAAGTTTAATGTGACATCATAGTCGGTTAAAATGCTTACAGATTGTGACACACTTTTTGACAAAATTTAGTGACGTCACTTTTAAGGTTGAATGTGACATCATAGTTGGTTAAAATGATTACAGATAGTGGTTTATCTCATACTAATTTTTTAATTTTTTTTATTTTTAGATAACCAGAATGGTAAAAAGTATCACTATTGGCGACACAGCGGTTCTTTCAATAATCAAAACGTCCTTCGGTTTCATAACACAAGGAAAAGGTTCTTGCATCAAATTCTGGGATAAATCCTGGACATTTTTAAAATCATTAAACTCCGACGATTTTGGTTTCTGCAAAATTGTCGTCTATGCGGATTTCCTCATTTATCCATGGTCCGACGGAAAAGTCAAACTCTACAACATAAAAGATGAGACGGAAAAAACAATTTATTATAAATTCAACAAAAATCCTGGACAGGTGATGTCGCTTTTTGCCGTCGAAAACTCAATTTTGGTGCTGTACGAAGGCGGTTTTTTGTCATCGTGGGATTTCGATGGGAAAAAAACGTCAGAAATTGATATAGAAGGGACTCCGATGTGCTTCGACTTTTGCCTTTTGACATCCGAAGGCGTCATCGGTTCCAGCAACGATATTTTAACCCGTTTCTCCTTCTTTGAAAAACTCACAATTTCAAAAACGACGAAAATCACCAACCCGGGAGTCAGCTCCTTGACTATCCATTCCTCAGGAAAAATCTTCGTGGCTGGCTGCTGGGATGGATCTGTCAAATATTTCAGCATGAAAAGCCTTAAACTTTTGGCTTCCATCGCCAACAAACCTGAGTCTATCCAGACAGTCAAATTCTGCGACCGCCAATTGACCGAATGGGGCCCTAACGTTGTATTCGTAGCCGGACCTGAAGATAAAATTTCTTTATGTAATCTATACAGTAAAGAATTATCTGCTAACCACTCCTAGTAGTTCAAACTAAGCTCGAAAAGGCCAAATAAAAGAAAAGAAGAAGAAAAAAAAAAGGTATTTTGTTTCTCTACGGAAATTTGCAGTGGTTGGTCCCATGATTAACCAAAAAAAAGTCTATAACCGAAACCTTTGGTGTCAGGAGCGTTTTTAAGGTGATTTTTTTCGTTTTTTCGCCAATATCTCGAAAACCGTAAATAGTAGGCAAAATAATTTTTAGTACAAAATTAAAGATAATTAAATTTGCTGTAACTTTGAGCTAATATAATTTTTTCGTAGGACCAAACGTTTCTGAGCTACGAGGTTTTAAAAAACTGGGGTTTTCTATTTTGACCGTTAATTTTTTTTTTTTTTTTTTTTTGAGGGTTTGTTCCTAAAGGTAATTAAATTCTCTACAACTTTTATTAAGTACACTTTTTTGATTAGATGACGTCTTCTGTCCTTCAGAGGTCAAAATAGAAAACCATGATTTTTTTGCAACCTCGTAGCTCCGATACGTTTGGTCCTACAAAAAATCGTATCAGCTCAAAATTATAGGAAATTTAATTATCTTTAATTTTGTACTAAAAATCTTTTCGCCTACGACCTACGGTTTTCGAGATATTAGGAAAAAAACGAAGAAAATCGCATTAAAAACGCTCTAGCGTCCAATGCTGGTTTCGTTTATGGACTATTTTGTGGTTAATCAGGGGACCAACCCATGGACAAACAAACTACCTTATTTTTTCCACCCCCAGGCTTAGTTTGACTGGACTACAGAAAATTTTCCTTTTTTTAAATTAAATCCTCTGATATAACGCCTGGATAAGCCGAAGACTTACAAAATGCTGACCCAAACAGCTTATTGGAACAAATCCGGATTGATTTGATTAAATCGGTTATAAAAAGGCAAGAGGAGGGTCTTCGGGTGCTCATCAGAATGGAGCTGCCCTGTGACTATGGGCAGTGCGACAACAACACATTTTGGGCCCCTTTACCCAGGTAAGTCCATAACTTCCTCGATTTTCTTGCGAATTTACTATTTCCGCTTCAAAATTGACTTTTTAGGGTGAGCGGGACGAAGACGTTAGGATGGAATTTGAGTCCGGAAGATTTAAAACACATCCCAGAACATTGGCTTTCATATCCAGATACAAAGCCATTGTACAACTACATTCTAGGAATTCTCTACATCGGATTTACGGTCATCGCTTTAACTGGCAACTTCCTCGTCATGTGGATCTTTAGCTCGTAAGTTTTTGGGCTTTTGAAAAATATTAGTCCTAGAGCTTTTTTATTGCGTGCATTGGATTCCTTGAGCCATTTACCATGCGAATTGATATAAATATTGTCTACTTTAATTTATTTTTGTAGGGCGAAAGCGTTGAGGACACCTTCTAATGTATTTGTGGTCAATTTGGCCCTTTGCGACTTCTTGATGATGGTGAAGACGCCAATTTTTATTTATAATTCGTTCAATCTGGGATTTGCGTCGGGACCTTTGGGATGCCAGGTTGGTTTCTTTGTTTTTGGGTTTTAGCGGATTTCCGGAGGAAAGCAGGCTATTGGAGCCGGCCTCACGGCGGCTTTCGGATTAGAGGCTTATATATTCGTAATCAGGACGATCTCCTGATCACGAAAATATAGGTCATTCCAAACCTGGGGATATATATATATATTATATATATATATATATATATATCATATATATATATATATATATTTATAGATTTTGCTTGTATTGGCTCATTTTCGGGTATTGGAGCATCAGCGACGAATGCTATTATAGCGTATGATCGATATAGAGTAATAGCGACACCTTTCGCTCCAAAATTGTCGATAGCGAAAGCTCTTTTGTACCTTTTCCTTATTTGGTGTTATGTAACTCCTTGGGCGCTTCTTCCCCTTTTTGGGCAATGGTCGCGTTTTGTGCCTGAAGGCTTTTTGACTTCGTGTACGTTTGATTATCTGACGCGGTCGGACGACATCAGAAGTTGGGTCGCTACTATGTTCGTCATCTGCTATGTCATTCCGCTGAGTACGGTCATATATTTCTACAGTCAGATCGTTTCGCATTGTTATTAGTCCATGGACGCATAATTGATTGGTGAGGACAGTGCGAGTAGAAGCATGAATGATGGAATCATGATGAGGAGAGTAACTAGCATGCTAATGAGAACACTTCCGCTGAAGTGCGGTGATTCACATAAGGGCGCAGCGATTACGAGTGCTTCACCGTTTGTGCGCTTCATGACACGCCGTACGCCATCGTCGCATTAATCGGCGCTTTTGGAAATCAAGAATTGCTCACTCCAGGGATCACCATGATTCCAGCATGTGCTTGTAAAGCCGTAGCATGTATTGATCCTTACGTTTATGCCATCAGCCACCCAAGATACAGGTATGTCACAATTTTGAGGTCCTATACTGCCTAAGTTTTGACCAGCCACAAAAAATTATATGCGAGTATCTAAGTAAACCCCCCTTCGATTTTAGCACAAGGAATTACATGCGATAGATGTCCGCCAGGCTTGTATGGAATCTGGTGATGATAAGGTGCCACGTGGGGTCCCGAAAGTAAAGTCGATCCACCCGAAATGAGGCATTTCTTCCTATGCTTGTCGACCACTATGGGCTCCGGAACGCCGCAAAGCCGCCCCCAAAGTCTCCTCCAGCTTCCCAGAGTCTTCCCCGACCATATCCACACTCCAGACGTTATCCCGACCGCCAACGCCATAAAATATTTCAGCATGAGCAACGAAAAAAGCGGCCTCGCTTTCGTCATTTCTTTACACGGACACGTCAAATTCGACATCCATTCATCATGCACGGACGACTCGTACACCAAACATGCTATCACGATCGTCGCAGGTACAGTGTAGAGGACACTAAATATCCGATACACCCTCCCCACGTGATCATCAGGCTTCTGCACCAACTATCCGGACTGCTTCCTTCACTGCTGTGCGTTAATCACATTCCTAATCCTAAACAAGCTAACAAACCCTCCCAGCAAAAAGGAAGTCCCGAAAAGCAAATATAGCAACAAAGGGGCCAAAACGAAGATCCTCAAATTCTCCGAATTCGTATTCCCGACGTAGCATATACCAGAAACAGGATCTCCATCAACGCCAGACATTACAGACACCGCACACACACACTCTATCATACCGTCGTCGAACCGAGATCCTATGCGCACGTAGATGACCACAATACTGGCTATAGCTTGCTATAGCTTCATTTCCCCACTTAAGTCCAGCAGCCAAAAACCACGTCAATGATAGAACAACCCACCAAATGCTGGAGGCCATCCCGAAGAAGTATACAAGCAAAAAGACCAAAGTGCATGGCGTAGGTCCTGAAGCATGATAGCGTATCATCCCTCCATCACACGCGACCTCCTCATGTCCAAGCACGACACGCGTCAAATAGCCCAGACTGACCATAAAGTAGCACGCGGATAAGAAAACGATTGGTCTTTCCGGATACTTGAAGCGAGTAGTATCGATCAAAAAGGTTGTCAACGTCATCAAAGTAGAGACGCAGCATAAGCTTGACCAAAGCATGATCCAAAGGTTGGCAAACTCCTTCTCTTCTAGGGTGAAGAATTCTTCTTTGCATGGAAAAGCGCAGTTGGATATCCCTGCTACTGAGACGGATCTGTTGTATAGTGATGTTCCTTTGTGGACTTGGACTAGGGGAGGGCGGCATTTACACGTGCAGTCTCTTTCTTGGCATTTACGCCCTTTGCAGCGTGAAACTGGCTTTTTGGTCGTTTTCGCTTCAGTACGGTTGTCCATCTCCATGCAGAGGTTGTCCGGATCTCCTTGAACCGGGAGCTTCTCGCATGACATACGTTCGGGCCATTGGAAGCCGTATTGCTGCATCAAAGGGGAACAGCCTGCCCTTGCTCTTTCGCAGACGGATCTGCAGACAGGAAGTGGTCGATGGTAGTCTTCAAAGCAGATAGGAGCATACATGGAGCATAAAAAGAAGCGTAGGTCGGAAGAACATTTGATTTCGACCAATGGGAAGAACTGATGGACTTCTAAGCCGGCTTCTGCTTGCGTGTCGTGGTTTAGCTCGTTGGGCATCGAGGTTAAGTTGTAGCCGATGCCTCGGCACATCGGAATGGTGATTTCTTCGCATCTTGGGCCGCCGCTTGAGGTGACAATGACCGGCTGCAGCTCCGCCCGAACCAGATAGAACAACCAAATGAGTCTAAGCATCCTGCATCACCTGTAACAGTTCAAAAAACGTTCTTAACGACTTGATTGAGGATGTTCTGATTGAATCAAACACTCACTTATCAATTTCACACTCGCTCAGATTAAAAATACGGAGTTCTCTACTCTTCTCCTTGAGGAACTCCGATAGCAGCGTCCCGGTGTTACTCACTGTGTTTCATTTTGCGCGTCAAGTTGTTCTCTCGTGTGTTTTTCACCACGAACGGGCTCTGTAATCGCGGGCAGAACTTTTGAGCCTCCCTTTTTCAACTGTCGACCTGTTCTTTGTTCTAAACACACACTTGTCTGTTAGGGAAAACCCGCCTTCCACTTCCACGTATCTGGACGTTTTGTCCATGCCTCAACGTCATGAGCCAGACCTCTTAGCATCGTTTTTCATCAATATCAACCCAAAAAACGGTTTGTTTTTGTGCTTCAAA
>JAGWEN010000436.1:0-95310 GCA_018703685.1 Orius laevigatus
TTTTTATCCCATCTTTGCACTACTTTAAAAAGAATGGGATACAAAAAAACCGATTCGACATAGGCATCATTTTCATTCAAAAAGGCCGGCTAAATCAGCCAAAAAAAAATTCACAAAGAACCTTTTTTTCGTCTTTGGATGAGAAAAAATGCCCGAAAACATTTCTTTATTTTAAAACGGAACGGCTTAAAAAATTACACAATCATCATTGAGAGCCAATGGAGGAAGACTCTGGTCCCCATGTCGGCTTCCCAGAAGAGTGAAGGGAACACGGAATCGTTAACTTGTTACAACATCATTTATCTCTTAATTTGAAACAACGGATGAGATTTTAAAAAAAGAAGACATAAATAAACACCCAATTCCATTTTTAATTTTCAAGGTCGAAAACGTTACCTCAGCATCCCTTTCACTCTTCATACAATTCTTTTGTAATAACTCGCTAAATAAAATCTTTATTTATTTCTTCTTTATTTAAGAGTCCAAACTTTATGCACGAAGTTTCGGCCTTTTGTTTATTCTTAACGAATCGATTTGGACGAAAAGTGTGTAACAAATTGGTTTTGATTGTCCGCTTGTTGAACCCGTAATTAATCGATTCTTTTTGATTTGGTGCACTGACCTTTCTGAGAAAAAGTATGAAATGGCAAAAACTTGATGTCCCAAATGAACTTTTTGTTGAAACAGATCATTGAAAAACCATTCTTGGTTATAAAAAAGACAAAAATTTACATAAAAATGATGTAGGGGTTGGTCCCCTGATTAACCAAAAAAAGTCCATAACTGAAACCCATGCGCTTTGGCGTCAGGAGCGTTTTTAAGGTGATTTTTTTCGTTTTTTCGCAAATATCTCGAAAACCGTAAGTCGTAGGCGAAATAATTTTTAGTACAAAATTAAAGATTTTTAAATTTGCTACAATTTTAAGCTAATACAATTTTTTGTGGGACCAAACGTATCTGAGCTACGAGGTGGAAAAAAACGGGGTTTTCTATTTTGACCTCTGAAGGAGGTAAGACATCATCTAATCAAAAAAGTGTACTTAATAAAAGTTGTAGAGAATTTAATTACCTTTTGAAAACAACTCTAAAAAGGCAATTTACGACAAATAGGCAGGGGTGGGGGTAAATTTCAAAACATTTCAAAACAAATTTCATTCAAAAATTGAAATTTTAAAAAATTCTATAAAAACAAAATTAAAGCTTATAAAATTTGCTACAGATTTGATTTACTAAGATTTTTTCTAGAACCAAAGGTTTCTGAGCTAAGATGCGACAAAAAAGGGGGATTTTTGAGTTTTTCCTAAGAGGCCTTTTCGGGCTTAGATTGACTGGACTATGCAAAATTTTTTAGAAAAAAAATTTTTTTTTACCCCAATAAACACATGAAAAATTTCACGGCAGCTCATTTACGAAATATGCCCTCTATAATTAAAGCCTCCAATCACGTAGGTGACACTTCTATTGAAAAAAAAAAAGTCCTTATGAAACTTTCTTGGTTCATATTATGGATTCAAAACGATGTTTGAAAGCTGTCTGGAATATCGTTTTTCAAAAAGGAACTTTCCAGGGCATTGTACCACGAATGCCCTTAGCTCGGAAACATAAAACATCCTCCACGTGTTCTCTTATTATTTAAATCCTCAGAGTGCACGCATATTACGCGTAATTTAGTCTAGTCCACATGCTATGATGTAATTTTTTGAAAAACAATAAATTCTCTGAGAAAAAAACGTTAACTTTCTCGTATAAAAAATCATGTTGTAAATCTAATTTATTCTTTAGAAACTAGAGGAAGTGAAATGTGTCGGATTATCGAGATTTTGTGGAAAAGAATTTTAGCTTGGGGTTTGTTAAAACGTCCTTGCCCCTTTACCGCGTGTTTCAACCTACGGTAGGCCTTGAGGAACATCTTCGGTCTCACAGTGATGAGCTCATTTTATGATTCAACATCTTTTCGATTTTTCATGGACAAAGATGTAAAGGAAACGTTACAAATCTTCTAATCGCTGCTATTTTTTTTTTGTTTCTTCAAACCCGATCATTATCAAATTCGTGAGAAGTTGCAAATGAAGGAATCGTCCAAATTACCTTTTAATTTAGGAAATCAAACAACTTTACGGTTGGTTTATTCGGAAAATTGGAGGCTCCAAGATGTCAAAAATGCAAATTAGGTAATCGAAGAATCTTGAATTAATTATTTTGCTGAAGTTTGAAAGGGACCTTCGGTGACCTTGCTTATGACATAATAAATTAAACTTTCTACCCCGTGATTCATTGAACTGACATTTACATGCCTAAATGCTTCATAGCGATTATCGATTATATAAAAATGCACAAAAATCGCATCTTTCAATCAAAATAGTAAATTGTAGGAATGTAGGTTTAGATTTGAATTGGTAAAGGTCAGAAGATACTTGGTGACTGAGAAAGTAAAAGCAGAAATCCGATATGTAGGCCGAAATTTACAAATAGTTTACTTTCCATTCGATCTAATTGCGTCTAGGCCTTCTTGTAACTTGTCCAATTAATCGCTATAAAAGCGTTGAGAAAAAAAAAATCGCTGATGGCGTAAAGTTCGCGAGGGTTGGTTAGAGTTCAAGGTTTAAGGTCTTGTAGAAAGCCAAATGACATAATGGAAAAAAGGTGAAAGTTGTTAAAAGATTGTACGGGGGTCTCTCACGGACATTAATTAAAAATGACAATAAAAAGAAATGAGTTGCGAAATAGAGTAAAATCCACATTTTGAAGATTTCTGGGGTCATTTTGTTGGACGGGACTGTCCTTGCAAAAGGTAAATGAACTATTTGATTTTATCTTGTTTAGGATCATTAGGATCTAAATCCAAGTTTTCGTCTCTACCTTCTGTGTGCAACGTTCAAAATTGGAACTTTTCAATTTTTCACCTCTAGCTCGAGAACTATCGGTTTTAGCGACTTGACCATTAAGTACAAAATGAAAGATTATTAAATTGCGCGTTTAATGAGCTATCAAATGTTAATATCGGACAAGCCGTTCGGGAGAAATCGATGGTCAAAGTTGACCATGTTTTGTAAGACCAAAAAGTTCGACTCCTCCATCTTATGGTATGGAAATGGTCGGGATTTTAACGAAGGCCGGAACCTGGACGATCCTGCTGACCTGATTGCAATTAAAGATACTTAACGGCCTTTCTCACTCATTGTTTTATTAATTTTTTTTCATGTGCAAGAAATTTCATGAAATTCAATTCTGAAGAAATGCCTCGATTTCGCACACTTAATCAAAATATTGCATTTTTGAGTAAATAATTCAAGCCACGGTTTGACGTAATTTACACACGGATTGCCCCACGAGCCCACTCGGTTTTACTTTTTTCGTGTTTCATTCGACTTTGAAGTCTGATGCTTTGAAAGATTCGCCGTGTTTCCGCCCACACGAGAAGAGAAACAATCGCGGAACATGAAGAAAGAACGGTTCCGGTGAAGGAACATCGCCCTTGGAGCGTTCCAGATCTCGAAAAAAAAAGTCCATCTCTTATCTCAAGACGATTCTTAGCTTTCGATTGTTTATAATATTGATTCGAAAACCATAATGACTCAACACGCAAGGCAACCTTGGGAGAAAGCTAACCGCCGAATTATATCCGGTGCGGTATGCAGATTAAACCTGCCTTGTAAAATTCCGTGTCGCATCAAGTAACATGAGTAAAGCTCGCAGGACAACTCGGGCGAAATCGTGAGAACAACGTCCCGGCGGCTTCGAAGCTCCAATTATTTTTGCGAAATCGGACATTCGATTAAGGGAGAGAAATGTCATTTTAAGAGAATGCGTGAGATATTTGTGCACTTTATCGTTTACCTGAGTGTTTTACGTCACTTGCTCTATTAGCTCTTTGCCCTCAAAGGAATTAAGAGCGAAAACGGTCCGATGCGATTTTCGTGTTCAACTCTCGTCCGATGCACACACGTAATCGTCATCGAGACGGTTTATCTCCTTGGCAGGAAAAAGCATTATGAAAGCAACCACAATTTGTGTACTGGAATTACGCCCTAAAACGGATCCATGTCTTGCAACTCGTTGCATAAATTCCTCCTTTTTTGTTCATAAATCAACCTTTGAAGAAGGTCAGGATCTTTTTGAATCCAATTTCAATGAAATCCCGTATTTCTCACACCAAAAAAAGATAAAAATAAACTTTGACTCGTGATACACGATCGTGGCATGTGCGACATTGAGATCGTGATCCAGGATTCCGGAAACCTTGTTCGAGGACTTAAATTGTGATTAACGCATCATTACATGTAATTTTTATTCTAATTTTTTCACCCTGAACATAAAAAAAAGTGAAAGAAAAAAATTTTCAACTCGAGAAAGTAAGGGCAATCAGACAATTGGTTATAATAAGCGTGGCATCGTAACAGATACGTCTTCTTACTGTGAAATCGAGTCTTTTATCAAAATGGCACCTTCGAAAATTCAAAAAACGATTGTTAGTCTAGTTGACATTGACATAGAAGCTACGGAAAGCTGGACATCAAAACACGACACCAGAGGCTGGCATCCCTAAACTCAAAAAGGTCATTCACGTTTTCTCAGCTCCCTGTGGACCGATCGACTTGAAATTTGGCATATCTCTTCTTTAATGTGATACGTAAAATTCCTGAAAATTTCAAGTCGATAGGCTCACAGGGAGCTGAGAAAACGCAATGTCCTTTTTGAGTAAAGAGGTTCACTCTTTTGTCTCTAAAACCACCCTCAAGGTACTGTATCCAGGTTTCCTCACTATTTTTAATATTTTATGTCTATCTCAAGCTTTCCGGAGACAACTTCCAGTTCCGCCTCCCTCCTTTTTTGGACTATGAATACTAATGGGGGAGAATCATGTTGGAGTGATGTCACCGAAGGATGCTCCGCTTGTTTGTTTGTTATTCTGAAAGGTCGACCTTCAGGTCCTGAAGAATTCGTGGGATGAAAAGGGAACAAAGAGGTTTTGTTCTAAAATATAACCAACACTTTAGGCAACAAAATGGAGGCAACATGACCTAACTCGCTTCTTATCTCACTAAATTTAGAAGTGTGAGGTTGGTCATGTTGTAATGGTCGATCAGCAATCATCGAGACAAAATATGCTTCCAGGGAGGGTGACAAACTAGGTTGCTCACATTTTCGTGGTTGATTAGCATTCCCGTTCGGAATTTTAGGATGCCATTCACTTGATTAATTATTTAGCGCAATTTTACATATTGACTTCTACTTTCACCGGATACTTTACCATTGAAATTCTTAAATCGGATATTCCAGTCGAACCTGTTACTTTCCAATAACATCTTCGGAGGCGGACACTTCCCTTTAACCTTGAGCCTTCAAAATTAGCATTTTTAAATTAGGTCATTTTCAAAGAAATTCCGATTCGCTTTGGCATTTTCGTTAATCCGGAGCCACACGTGTGTACACATTTCGTACAAAATTATTCATATAAAAAAATGAGGATTGCGCCTAAATAGGGAAAAGCGTCAAAAGATTATTTCAGCTTTCTCCCTTATAAATAAAAATAACGAGTGGGTAACCCTTTATAAAATATTAGACATATTTCACGGGGTAAGGGTGTGGTGAAAAAAATGTCCACCGTGCCGGATTCGGAAGTACGTGTCGCCGTACGTGCTTGTTAAAACGTGCCCTGGGTGCCATACGAACTTTCCCGTTTATCGCATCTCTTTATGAATAGACCTAATTTTTTTAAACGTTCTCTTGTTTTAGGGTGGGAAAGCGATTACGCTTTAAAAGCCTCACTCATCATCCACCCATCGGGGTCTTCAATTTTTTCAAAAGGGCACGTTCACAAGGAAGTTTTTTTAATTTGACCCGGCCTCAAGCCACGCCCCTTTCGTATATTATTCTAACAAGGCATCAAAAAAGGAAGATTTTATCACAAAATCCTGATTAGTACGTTTGGGGTTTCGTCATTTCACGTCTTCCAATCAAAAACTTGGATTCTAATTGGGCTCCACTATTAGTTTAATTAACTTCAGAATTGACTCAGAGCTTGATATTCACTGATAAGGAAAAACCTACCCCTTGTCCTCAATAATAGAGAATTTTCGCATTATTAGCTTTAATTTAATATTCTATTGAAAATTTTATTTGCTTCAGGGCCTCTAAAAAGTCAGATAACCACTGATAAGGGAGAAACCTACCCCATGGCTCACATCAGTAGTGGTTTTAAAAAATTTATTTGAAAGTCCACTTTTTGGACTATTTTCTAAAGCAAAATTAAATTAATTCGTGTTTTTTACACTTATTCATTGATTTTCAATAGGCTTTATAAAAAAAATTTTCCCTGACTAATTTCATTATATTAGTTGAAAAGGGGTTCATTGAATTTTAAGACGAAATCGCCTTTTAAAAGTCTCATGAGGTTTCGCAACCTTTGAAAAATTCTATTACGAAGTGCAATTTTTTTTAAAAATCAAAGAGTCGACCATTACAGGAACATCGGCAGCTTTCTTAGACGACACAGAACCCGTATTTCCTAATAGATCCAACGATTTTCTTACTTTCAACCAGTTGACCCGTTTAAAAAAAGTGATATTTTTTTGAAGTGAAATTTTCTTTTGAGCTTTTTGCAATTTTTCATTACTTATATAATTTTATTGATTGCTTTACAGAATCGTTAAAAAACACTGTAATTAACGAGGGTACAATTAAGTTTTATGTATTTTTTCGCATTTGAAAAAGGTAATAAAGCTTGCGACTTTTTGAAGGAAACAATACTAATTGACAGTGATTAAGAAGGAGAAAAAAAAATGATATAATTAAAGTAAAAGTAAACAAAAAAGTGAAATGAATCTGGACAATAAAAGTTTGCCTATTTTGTATCATTTTCCTGACTGCGACTCCTCTAAAAATTAATTCACATCGCTTTCGCTATGTAGGCTTGAGGGCAAAATTGGAAGGGGGGAGTGAAACTTTAACAGACGACAATGGATCACGTCTAGCCTTTTCATGGGGTCATTTCTTTGGGTCATTATGCTAACAAGGAGCTAGATAAAGAAATTTATATTTTTTCTCTTCTTTTATCTATTTTTTATAAGAATCGTGAAATCCGTAAACGCATGTCTTAGAAAAAATTTTAAATTAAATTATCAGCCTATTCTTCTGAGCTTTTTACACTCGGTAATTTCTTCGCTTGAGGAGTCTTGTCAACGAGACGGAAAATAGTCCGAAGTTTTGGCTTCGTGGTCACTGGTGATGGATTGGAGGATGATTTCCTTTTTCTATCTTCATCTTGACTTTACTACCAAAAAATCTATTTTACCTAGCTGATTAAATTCGTTTTATATTCAATTCTAGCTGACGAAAGCTTACCTGAGGTCTAAAACCAGTAGCAAAAGCGATAAATTGACCAAAATGGCAACAAAGTCAACAGCTCGACTTTGTGGGACTGCAGTGTTGCCAGATTAGGCCCAACAAAGTAGCCCAATTTGCGCTAAGTCGCCCAAAATGGCAACAATGTCAAAAGCCAAACTCTGTGGGATTGCAGTGTTGCCAGATCAAGCCCAACAAAGTAGCCCAATAGGGACAAATCGTCCAACCTGGCAACACTGCGATCTTCAAAATTAATCACCCAATGTGGTAACACTGGACAGTTGTCCAACTTTTTAACATCTCCATGGCAACTTGTAAACTCTCTCTCCCGGAAAAGGCGCATTTTTCTGTAGGAAGACTACTTTTTGAAGCACTTCCCCAAAAAACATAACTGTTTATAATCCAGAATGACATAAACAGAAATTATAGTCCGCCGTGTAATTGTGGGTTTCTCCACTTTCTATGGCGAATTTAAAAAAGCATTTGATTTTAAATTGCCACCTATTAAGCTATTAACCCCACCAGAGATAACAAACGTGTTAATTTAAAATACAACTTTTGACAGTTTTGATGTTTTTTTGTTTTAAAATGTCCTAGACACTGTTTTTTTGTCTAATTATTTCTGTAAAAAAGACGACCGTGACTTAAATACGACTAAAAATGGTTGATGGAATGTTGGGTGAATAGACTTTAACGAGATAATCTTTGAGCCCTGGAGACGTATTGCTCAATACGATAATATTTTGATTGGGTGTATTCTAGAAGAGAGCCTCTAGGGATCTCAAGAGGTTGTGTAATTAAATTGTCTGTTTGCTGTCTCACTTTCTTTTGTGTGGGTAGAGATGAATTAAAGAATTACGTGTTCCCGTTACGCAAGGGCGGTGACATATCCGAGCTTCCTCCTTCGGGGGGCAAAGGTGACTACCGGTTCCTCCCGAAATGTCGAGGAAGCCGAGCGATTCTTGAGGGTCGAAGATCCTTTGACCATGACTTAGATTCTGACCATTCGTGACCGTCGCAACCGCGTACTTTCAATCCTCGACTTTTGTAACCGAGTTCGGACCTTCCCCTCTTTTGTCTATAAACGTTTTTACTTTCATGGAATGAGGTCCAGAACCAAATTGAGTCGAGTAAAAGTCTCCAACCTTGTCCACGTTATCAATTAACATAAACTAATAAACTACATTCGATGAGGCTCTAAATGGGTCAATTCGTTTTCTAAATTGATATTTCACTTGGACTATTGGCTATTTATCAAAATAAACGACCATCTTATGAATATACAAGGCTGAATGAACTTCGAGATAGATGTTTTTTGACCGATCGGAGTTGGAAGGTAAAAAATTTAATCAGCTGGGTAAAATAGAGTCGAGCAAGTAAGATGGTCCCATATTCAATTGCGGGTCCTATACATTTTTATGTCCAGTGTATCCGGGCTTCTTTTTCATGAAAAATGGAATGGAAATGCCATATGGAAATTTAATCTAAATTGGACAACTGTGGGGTGTTGCCACATCAACAAGTCCAGTGTTGCTAAGTTGGGAAGTTCATCACGAATTGAGTAGGTTTACTCTGTCTAGTGTTGCCAATCGAGTGTAGCTTCAACAACACCTTGATTTTTGGGAGTTGGAAGATCGTTTTAAACTTAGCGTCCGTCACGTTTTCATCAAAAAAGTATTCTTCATCCAATTGACTTCTTTCACTTGATTTCACGGACGTACTGATTGCCCAATGTGTATACAAAAGGAAGGGATACTTGACATACTCTTATGTACCTACTCTGTCATTAATCATCCTTGTCTGGGATTTTCTTTTGATTGTGAGTCAGGGGATCGTAACCGTGGAATTCTTTTGAGAAACGAAACTCGGAAAACGCCGCCACTTGCTTCATAGTTTCTACACAAAAATGTTTTTTTAAACGGAGCAAAAGTTCAAATTTTTCAAAAAGTTATGCGAACTGCATTATCCATGAGAAGGAATTTAATGCGAAAGAAGAATTTCAACTTATTTCTTGACCTATGAGCTTTCCAGGAAACCAAAATTTCTTTTTATGTTAAGTAATTTGACATTTTAAATTGGAAGTTCATTTCAGAAATTTCCATTATGAGTTCCATTAGAAGTAGTGACTTGCATCTGTTCCAGATTTAACATATTCGACCATAATTTTTCCTTTTTAATTTTTTTTAACTTTCTAAAATCTTCTTCCGTTTAGACCAAATAGGAGGAATTTCACGATTTTGAAAGGGAAAAAGGTGACAAAAGGAGCGTGAAAATGGAATTGCCGGCGTCGTTTTTCCATATCTCCGATAAAAAGACGTCGGGGGCTTAGAAATTCGAAAAGGACGCGAATGTCACAACGACCGGTTCTGTTATAAAATGGGGCAGTCGAATCGAGGATCTCTTTTAATTATTATATAATAAAACGGCGTCCTGAAAAAAAAATTAAAAACAATTAGGTCTTTTGGAATTCAACGAGACGAAACGAAAGCGAAAGGTCCTTTTCGACGACTTCCTTTTTTTGGTATTTTGATTATAATCATTTTTATCCCCTTCACATTCTAATTTTTGGCATTTTTTTAAAAAAGGTTTATTTCTGGATATAAATTTAAGGATGAGTGGAGCATGGTGGATGAATTCTAGTTTTTCTTACTCCTGTACCACATTTAGCATAACAGTCGCCTATGATAGGTATGAAGGGAACTGTCTGAGTCAGCTATGGTAGTTATGGAGGAGGATCTCTATAGACCACAAAGACCCTCTATAAACGAAAAAGACCTACTAATAGACGATAAAGACAAGAAAATGGAAGTTTCTCAAAAAGTGGGACCTCTCCATGGGGTGGGGGGATGAAAACTACAAAGCGATCGTTTACAAAAGAAGAAGAAAAAAAAAAAAGAATCCCGGAAACCAGTTCCAATTTGAACTCAAATCGTCCAATTATTCCGACTTGAGATCTAGGAACGAATAAAATGAACCCATCAAACTAACATCCCAAAGCGGTCTTTAAACTCAAAAATAATATACATTACAGCTCGTTAACTCGTCAAGATAATTCCCCAAATCTATGTAATAAACAAAAAGGAAAAAGTTCAAGAAATTACGTAAAGTTCGTCTTGTTTCATCATGGGCGTGGCATCTTTTTTTAAATAAATTTTCCACGTTTTTTACGCTAAACCAAGACATTGACGAATGTTCGTTAATAAGTCTCGATTTTAAAAAGGTCAGAGGTATAAAAGTGAAATTTCTTTTAATGAATTTCCGCGATATATTTACCTAGTATAACACAATAGATTCAAAATCTATATAGTCCAGTCAATCTAAGCCCCCCCCCAATTTACCCCTGCCTATTTATTGTTAATTGCTTTTTGAGAGTTGTTTTCAAAAGGTAATTAAATTCTCTACAACTTTTATTAAGTACACTTTTTTGATTAGATGACGTCTTCCCTCCTTCAGAGGTCAAAATAGAAAACCCCGTTTATTTTTCTACCTCGTAGCTCAGATACGTTTGGTCCTACGAAAAATTGTATTAGCTCAAAATTTTAGCAAATTTAAAAATCTTTAATTTTGTACTAAAAATTATTTCAGCTACGACCAACGGTTTTTGAGATATTTGCGAAAAAAACGGAAAAAAAAAAATCACCTTAAAAACGCTCCTGACGCCAAAGCGCACGGGTTTCGGTTATGGACTTTTTTTTTGGTTAATCAGGGGATCCATCCCTACACATTTCCGTAGAGAAACAAAATACCTTATTTTTTTCCACCCCCAGGCTTAGATTGACACCCTAAACACTAAAACCAACTCCTGCATTTTGGTGTGCCCCTTTGTTTATGGACAAAAAAACGTAATTTTTAGTTAACAATTTAAATATGCACACGCCAGACTTCTAGCCTCTTTTCTAATAATTAAGTTTGTTATAGCTAAAATTGGCCAATTTTGGCCTTGAAAATTATAATTGATGCTGTATCGTGAACAATATGGGACAAAGTGTGCTAAGCTAGATTGTGACCTTATTATGCCACTCCTGTTTGACTCAGAGCTTACGTCGATCATAAAATAAGTAAAAAGGACATATTTCGTCCTGTCAGTTCTAAATTGACACGTTGAAAAAGAATTTATGTTTTCTGTCGGATTTACTTTCTTCTTTTTCGAATAAAACGGTAGCTGTTATATACAGGGTGGTTTGGAATCCTGTTTTTTGAATATGGGTCGAATGTGATGGTTGCCCAACGACTGTAGGATGATGGAAAATAAGGGAGGAGATATTAAAAGGAGTGAGTCAATCCGGTCAGCTTACGACTTGGTCAACGGATCACTTTCTCTGCGGAGTGGAATGCCGCTTACGTCATTGGCGATCTTTAGTAGCTCGGGGAACATCTTCGTGCAGGAAACGTACAGGTGAACTCCCAGTCTGCTTTCTTCTCATATCGTTTTCCCATAAACGGACAATTTTCAGTCCTTGTCCTGCTTTAACTTTAAAAGGACAGGAGTTGCTCAATGTTCTCAAAAGATCGGTTCCGGTGCCGTTAATTGCATTTTAGACTTTTCGTGAAGATATCATTGTTTCACTTACGTTCCCACCGGTGTTTACCAAGACATGTGCAAACCATCGATTTTACATTTTTTTTTCACACAAATTTACCTGAAACAAAAACAATTTCTTCTATTATTCAACAGTCAAAATAAACAAACGTTTTTATTTTTGGGAATATAGAGAAAAACGTCATTTAAACCAAAGTTTAGGGGTTAGACAGAAATTAGATCTTTGAAATGTTATTTAAAACGATTTTTAGGTAGAAAATCGGCTTTAAAAAGTGAATTTTACACATTTTCAGGCTGAAAATGTAATTTTGAAGAGTCGATTTCTGAAAAATTTGGGTTTGGAAAAATGGGGTTAAAAAATAAGGTTTTTTTTTTTTTTTTTTTTTTTTTTTTTTGACCTTTTTAAATGTCGATTTTGAGGGTTATTGTCGGTATTTTATTTCTAAAGCAAACTCCATTGTTTTCAGACAAAGTCCCTCCTCCTATCCCCAGGGGGGTGAGGCAAGGGGACTGCAATAAGGCGCAGAAGTTGATTTTTCAGTCCGTTTTTGATGAGAATATTGAAATGTTGAACGATTTTGATGCTTTTAGTTAAAATATCAGTATTTTACCGTAACGAAATAATGATTTTAAGATGTCTTATGCAAAATTAGGGAGTGAGAAAAGTATTACGTTTGTCAACAGGATAATCACCGCTATTTTCTTCTGCGGCAAACTAGAAAGATTACCTTTAAAAAACCGCAACCTCGATCTAATGAAAACCAAGTCTATAACAAATACCGGTGATGTTTGTTTTAAAAAAAAATTTAAGGAAGGATCTTATCACCTTCATGTTCCTCTTTATTACCTCGAAAAACCAGTTTGTGCATCCTTAATGAGTCCTCGACATTTACCATGAAAGGTGGCATTCGCCGTAAAATTCAGATAATTTTAGCTCATTTCCGTAATAATGATACTTTTTGTCATATAAACCGTTAACGAAGTCTTAGATCATAGTTTTTCTAAAGAGTCAGAAGGTGCGATATCGAAAAGGACAAAGAAAGTGATGTACTTGTGCGTGACTTGTAAGTTTTTGATCGGTTATCTTTTTAAAAAAGGCCTAACGCTCTAGATCGTGTATCTTGTTTATCTGAAAGCAATCTCAAGTACTAGATCTCTATGTACCAATAGCAAGTAGCAACTATTGAATAATCATTTCGTTTTGAATGGGCTTTGTTTTTTACGCCTCGGAAATGTCAACTTTCCGAACGGGTGTGGGGAAAACCCATGCTTGATTTCATTACACGCTCTTTACAGAAAAAGCGATTAATTTGTCCCCATTTTCTAAAATGGTTTGTTTTTAAATTTTGACTTTTTGTTTTCGACAAAAGATACGAAAAATTAGAAAGTTTGGGGAATGAAAGGTTCTCAGGGCGCTTCACGCAAACTTCCCCGTACTTCTTTTCCATGTCTACCTATTTCCTTAAACAAGAACAAATAATTTTATTTTTTTTCGATTTCTATTTCGCTATTTTGATATTACGTAACGGACATTTTCAATCACCTTCTTTTCCTTTTTTGAATATTTTTTGGCTCTTGTGAGGAATCGAATTCTAAGTTGCAAAATAGAGTTGCTAGGATACATTAGAATAATTTAAAACTGTGTAATCCTCTGTAGACGCTAAATCGTATTAAATGATCGCTAAATCTTAAATAGTCGCCACACGGATTTACCATGGGATGGATGTAGAACCTAAGGATGGTTGTAGAGGTCGATGGATTCGTTTTATAGTAGCCAGCTTTTTCGAATTATTCAATACCTAATGGGCTTAAACTATTGGATGTAAAGATAATCTCCTTTTACGATGAGGAAATTTTTTTTTTCTTATGTCATCGGACGCGCCCCGTTTGGACTTTGCGCTCCTCCCCATCAACTTGTGCTAACGACCATAAATAAGTCGCGTGCCAAATGGCATTTTTTACGTTCTTTTCTCGAAAGTTGAATTCCTATGGTTTTAATTTAGAATAAAGAGTGAGAGAGGAAAATAACGACCTTGTTTTTCTAGCATTTTATCAACACGAATTTTTTTCACTCAACTGCGTCCGTAATTTGATCCATGGGAGTCATATTTCTTGTAATTTTAAAATGCCTTTTAGGTAGATTTTCTTTTCTTCCTACCATCGTTCCTACCTATCGCAATGGGCGAAGTTTAGTGGAAAATTAAAGCCAAAATTTTGACGTGAGGGGCATGAAATTTGGTATTTGGAGCGTTTAACTTTTTAAGGTGAGTGGGTCGCGAGTGGGTTTCAGTAGTATGAAACCAAGTTTGCAAACGGACTTTTTGCTTCATAACTTCTGAAATATTGGCTTTACGCGAAAAGTCACTCTTAGCATTATTAAAGCTTATAAATTATGATATCATCTGAAGTCCCTAAACCGCACCTGTAGTTCTAATATATGAGATATTGGACTTCAAATATTCCCTATTTTTCAAAAGTTTGGAATTTCAGTTTTAGTTATCTTTTGGGTAGAATATATGCTTTCATACTCATCGCACGAAAAAATTCTTTATCTTTCTTAATTTTAACTCGATTAAAAATTATTCGATGTAGAAATCGAAAGGGAAGCTTAAAACTTGTTAAAATCTTTAAGTTGCCAAACCGTTGCTTAATCGAATTTGTGAAATTTGGCTTTTTTTTTTTCTCCTTTCGAACGGGAATCTTCATAACGAGCAATCAAAAGAAACGTGAAAAAAAAATCTCCTATCACTTTCGAGACTCATTAGAATTTTTTTTTATAAAAAGCTAATAATCCAGGTTTTCTCTCTCTTTGTATCATTAGACAAAAGAAACGGAAAGCTTCTCTTATTAAGTGACCCGTTAATGAAGTGGGTGCGCCTTTTTGTTAGGACAGATTCGTATATCGAACGGCATTTCGCCTTTTTTATTTTTTCTGTCATGATGGCCTTTGAGGGTTATTAATGATCCCGGGCATGTCACAACCTTCGTTTTATCCGATTTTATTTAGCTCCAAGGAATCCTGGTTCTATTACATAAAAACAGAAGCTGAAGCTTTGCTGTCCATTTTCCAATATCGATGGGCAGTGAGGCCATAAGGTGCTATTGAGACACGATAACCTTTTAAATTTCACAAGAATTTACAATAGTAGAAATGGTTCAAAATCAAAGTGGAAAGCCAAAGTGAAGGTTTTTGTAAGGAAGGAGGCTTAGATAAAATTCTTCATGTTTGAAGAATTCAAAGACTTTCATAGTTGATTTCACAAGCGACCTTTTATAGAATTATCCATACGTGTTGAGCTAATATTTTATAATCACGTCATAAACCAACCTCTATATTAATGAAAGAGGCGATCCATCACATATAAACGCTTCCAAGATTGCTTTCCTCATACAATAAAAAAATTTTTAATGAAAATCTTTCTGACAGTACAGGAAGACACCGATGAGAATTTTTCCTTTTTCGCTCGTTACGCGTTAATTGCTTCGCCTGTTTGTCTTGGCAATTTTGTCTATTTCGTAACGACATACATGAATAGAATTAATTAAAACGTTTTAATTTAAGTTGAAGTTTACGCAATAAAAGTTTCGTCCCGAGTGATTCTCATGTTCTAATTGAGAAGAAAAAAATTTTTCCTAGGAAGTCCGCAATCAAAATCGATTAATCCTCGAATTATGTCATTGTGGGAAAGGCTGGAAGCTAGAAAAATAGTTGGGTCCTATCCTTTTGGTCCTTTTTGCAAAAATTATAAGTTTAGGGGACTTTTTTTGTGGAGTGGGATAGTGAACTTTCAAAGCTTGACCATTTCTAAACGATTTGGAATATCGACATTTGGCTCGAATTATTCGTGTTTTGTGATTAATTTATCTTTAAAATGAGTATAATCTCGAGTTTTTATGGCTTTCCGTTTTCCAGTAGAATGCATAAATGTATGGTAAAATGACACATTTTTCAAAAAAAAAAAAAAAAAAAAAAAAAAAAAAAAAATCTCCAAAATTTGACATCTTTAAAAATCCTTGAATTTTCAAGATGGAGGGCTCAGACTTTTTGGAAAATGTTCCTCAGTTTGAAATGAGACTAGCCTCGACTTTTTAAGATTTCCCGTGTAGCCACAAATGTGTGATAAAATGGGTTCAAAAATGGGTCCGACAAGTGGTTTTTGACCATCAATACCTCTTGAGCGGCTGAACTGATTTTGACTTTTGAAAGCACATTTGAAGCAAAATTTAATAATCTTTTAATTTATACTTCGTGGTTAAGTCGCTAGAACCAACGGATTTCGAGCTAGAGGTCAAAAATTGAAAAAAGTTGTTCTGTCATTGGAGGTGTCACCCAGAGAATAGTTTAGCAAAATTCCACATCGTCTTCAAAACCTCATTCTCTCTTTGGAATTTGGATGTCCTAAATTCTCATTATAAATTCAACTCGCGGTCCGTAAACTTTCATTTTTCGCAACCTAAACTCTGCAACACCCATCGTTTCAAGATTGGAAGCAAAAAAAAAGATCAGGTTTTTGACATTTTCCGGTATTGTCCGCGACATTTTGAAACTGCCAATTACAAAATTTTAATATGCAATTAAATATTAAAAACCCGGTTTTTCCTGTATTTCTTTATCGGAAAGTGATCTAGAATTAAAATTAGGCCATTGAAAAATAAATATTGAATAAAATAAAATTCCACGTTGTTAACATTGACCGCGTTCTCGCTCAAAAAATTTATTCAATAACCAAAGGCGCGGTTGGGCCCTCTCCGCATAACGTCCTCTCCAAAAGGCCATCTTGTCCCAATAAATTTTTTAAAGTTTGAAATGGTCGGTTTGAAAGAAAGGGCTTAAAAAAAGCAAAACGATTGTCGTAAAAAAATGCTTTTCTACAAGGCTAATGTCCGAGGAGTAGTGAAACCAACAGAAGGCAATTTGTCCGAAGAAAAAATGGAAGAAAACGAGATAAAAGTGGGTAAAAGTAGCCTTGATCCAGACCCCCGGCATTTCTCCCGACTCCTGGCAAAGGTCAAACGCTCATCCTTCCCCCATGTTTGCACAAGAACGAGCCGACGATTTCCTTTTTCGGGAAGCTGCTATTTTTCGGTGAAATATACACCCGTCTAGGCAATTAATAATTATGTAAAATACTGTAATCACGGATTTTTTGTTTACTGTAAACTTTCGACGTTTTGACCGAAGACGGTTTTAGAGAGTTCTCCATCCCAAAATGTTAATTTTTTTCAACTCCTTACCTTAAAACAAAAGTTGAAAGATCTCTAATAGTCCATTTTCCTTGGTCTAGGACAGGGGTTTCCAAACTTTTTTACAGTGCGCCCCCTTTTAAACAAATGAAAATCCTTACGCCCCCCCCCCCCACCAAAAAATGCTCTGAATTTTAACTTTGAGGTTTTTGAAGGAAAAAATTGGCTCATGAACCCATGATTTGGAGTTTTTTTACGGAAAATTGTCAATTTAAAGTTGATTTTGAGGTTTTTTTCACGAAAATTTGGCATTTATAAAGGTTAATTTTGAGGTTTTTTGACGAAAATTAGGCTTTAAAAATGTTGATTTCGAAGTTTTTTGACCAAAATTTGTCTTTAAAATTGTTGATTTCGAGGTTTTTGGACGAAAATTAGGCTTCATAAATGTTGATTTCGAGGTTTTTTGACCAAAATTTGATTTACAATTGTTGATTTTGAGGTTTTTCACGAAAATTTGGCTTAATAAATGTCGATTTTGCGGTTTTTTGACGAAAATTGGCTTTAAAAATGTTGATTTCGAGGTTTTTGACGAAAAGTTTGCTTTTTAAATGTTGATTTTGAGGTTGTTTGACCAAAATTTGTCTTTAAAAATGTTGATTTCGATGTTTTTTGACCAAAATTTTTCTTTACTAATGTTGATTTTGAGGTTTTTTGACCAAAATTAGGCTTCATTAATGTTGATTTTTTTTTCCGGGATATTTGCACACAAAAAAAAAAAAAAAAAAGAATCTTGAGCTTGCTCACGCCCCCCCTGGGGACAGCTTACGCCCCCCAGTTTGGGAACCACAGGTCTAGGAACTTCTAGACGATAGATTCTAGATGTAAAAACCGTATAAAAGTGCCTACTAAAGTCTATAAACCGTCCAAAACTGTCTACTGAGGTTTAAAAACTGTCTGCTGAGGTCTAAAAACTATATAAAACTGTCTATTGAGGTCTAAAAATAGTCTAAAACCGTCTACCGAATTCTAGAGGCCGTCAAAAACATGACTTATGCCATAAATTGTATATAGGATTGGCATTGGAATCTTCGCATTGCGTGAAACTGCTTGTGTGGACTGTAACCAGCGGGACAATAATCTTGCTCAAAATCCAAGTTAAGATTGCACCTTGACCTTGAATTTGAGCAAATATGGACGGTGAAAAGCATTAAACTCGAGTTGAAAAATATCGAAACTAAAAATACGTCCAATATATTCGTTGAGCAATAAAATTCGAAAATAACACTTAAAAAACTTCCACTTTAACCATTAAAGAGGCTCTTAAACGCTTTCCATTTTCGCTTTTAAAAATTTTAAAATGTGTACATTTATTTTTGGACGAAAAACAATTTATATGTTAGGCACTTCCTATACGTTTCGTAATCCCAGGACGAAAGAGACGTGTGAATAGATTTATAATAAGGATGAAACCCTTTTTATTTTCTCTATCTCTTCTTTTTTTACGTAATCTTCTTTTTTATTATTGCGCAAAAGGATTTTTGTAAATATTCCCGAAAGCTTTCTTTTGAAGGAGATGATTGGCGAACGGCCGCCGAGGTATGCGCCCTTGAAATGAGTTTATTGTTGTTTGCTACGCCCCGAGAAAATATAGTGCACTTTAACGGATTTATAATGGCATGGAATAAAAATTTTAACGTTGGAAATTTTCTGTATTGAAAATGAGTCAATCAGGAATTATTCAGGATAAAATTAGGGCGTTACTCAAAAACTAAAAAAAGACTGCGTTTTTTCAGCTCTCTGTGTACCGATCGACTTGAAATTTTCAGGAATTTTTCTTATCACATAACACAAGATCTGTGCCAAATTTCAACTTAATTCGTCCTCAGGGAGCTGAGAAAAATGAATTTTTGAGTTGCCTCCACAATTTTGGCTCAAAAACCTCTCTTGAAGAACTTAAAGAAAAAAAAATTTTTTTTTTGTTTTTCTTGGAAACGAACGAAATTGGAACTAATTTAAAAAAAAAAAAAAAAAAAAAAAAAAAAAAAAAAAAAAAAAAAAAAAAAAAAAAAAAAAAAAAAAAAAGCGAAATGAAAGATTAGGATTCATGCAAGTCCGGCAGAAAGTGCAGAAACTAAACCAATAGTGCTCGTGGGCAAGGGTGTGCCGGCGAGGCGTCTTTTTATGTTGCAGGGACTGTAAAATATTGCTTTTTATGCCTAATTATGTCTTAATTAATGCTTCTTTCACAATAAATCTTGAGGAGATACGCCCTCTTTGCCGGCTGTTACAGTTGGTAAAATGTGAGTTGACGAAATAAAACGCTAACAATGATTTTTTGGTCTCTTTTTTAGGTGTAGATGGTGTGTTTACCTTAGCAGAGTTTCGGCGAGACGAATTACTCTTTGAAAAGAGTCGTTGAACGGGCTATAAGTAAAAACGGCTGAGGTAGGTCATAACAGAACACTTTCCACTTCGAGACTGAAAGACGTTGCAGACCTTCCGCTCCTGAGACTCCCACCACGGGAGACAAAACTCACTTTTCACCTTCTTCTTCGCCCGTAAAACCTGCGGCTTCTTTTGTCTTCTTTTTCTCATGAGCCCGCTTTTCAAGATGTTTAATATTCACAAAGTTTGCGACGAAATTAATTTGAGTTGGGCAGGATCATTCAGGACTTTCGTCCTTTGCAAATCTGACAAGGGGAGGTCATGTAACCTCAGAAACTAAACTTTTTTTTGGTGGTTCTAGACCTCAAAAAAAGTTTCGCAGTGTTCGAGGGTTCCTGTGAATGGGCCTCAGGAAAAATTCGGAAAGCCAAAACATGAATTTTCGAAGATTTGCAGATCCCACCATGTGAGGTGGTGAAATGGTGGGAGAGTGGGGGACGGTCGGAGAGGTGATGGGAGTTGTGTAAGGTTAGTTTGAAGTGTGATAGAAGGAGGTGAGGGATTGGGGGGGGGGGGTGTTTGTGGAGAAGTCTGTAGATCCCTGAATTTTGGGAAAGTTCGAGTAATGGGGTTCCTCCATACCACTTTTAGCGGATTTCCGTAGGAAATAGGCTATTTTTCCTTCTATCCTCGTTCATCAAAATTTCACAAAATATTTTTCATTTCAATACTGATCTTGGAAAGGAAAAGTTAATCAAATAGAAGAAAAGAGGAAGAAATAATATTGATAAGGAAGGGAAAGGGGTTTGAGGAAGTTCGTATGGGTCTTGCCCCAGTCAAGTACTTAATTCCGCTTCCAGGCACGTGCTCACTAAAATAAACGCTATCTTTTCAATTTTACTTTGAATAATAAGTAACTGAAGAAAGTTATGGGCACTGTGTGGACGCATACGTGCATACCAACCTGCAAGGCAGGTTTTGTAGATTGTGATAGGCTAACCAGCATTACTCTCCAGTTATGCGTAATGGTTGCTTCGGATCTTGTTTGCAAAAAAGGGTCAACTTTGACCTTCGATATCTCCTGAACGACTGGACCAATGTTGACTTTGGAAAGCTTATTAGAAGCAAAATTTAATAATCTTTCTTTTTGTACTTCGTGGGAAATTCAGTAGAACGGATAGTTTTCGAGCTAGAGGTCAAAAACTGAAAAAAGCGCGATTTGGTGGGATGAAGCACGGGGGGGGGGGGACGTGGAAAATTAACCCCTTCAAAGTAATTCAAAATCTGATTATTTTTGGTTGGGAGAGGTTCTATCCACCTGCCCCTCCTGGGCCAGTCCGCCCCCGAGCATATTTAAGTCGGTATTGTGTGCATAACTAAATAAAGCGATAAGGATGTTAAATAAAATGTATTTACATAATAAAAATAATATACAATATTATATACAAGTTAATAATTCAATTAATTGGTTTTAAAATTCCATTGTTTTGTCATCTTCTTCATCTTCAGCGACACCTTCCATCAATTCATCAGCCTTTTTTCTCTTTTTTGGCTCTGAAAACAGAAGATAATTTCAAAAAACCCGAAGAAAACAAAATATTCACCTTGGCTATAATATTTCGCTGTTTTCACCATCAACTGGTTGACGTCTTCATCATTTTCTGCCCATTCGAGTACAAGCCTTCGCCCGAGCAAATGAGTACTTTGTCCCAAAGCTTCCATTGCTCGCTAAAAAATAAAAATAAAAATTTAAAATGCCAAAAATTTAATTACCTTCGCATCTTGCTTAGAGACAAATTCGACGAATGCGAAACCTCGATGAGAACCAGTCCCGACAAGTTTTTTCGGAAGACGAACAAACTTGAGCTCTCCAAAAGTTCTGAAAATTTCAATATTATTTTTAATTTTCATATAAAATTAATTCATTACCGAAATATTTCTGAAATTTCATTCTGAGTAGCTTGAAACGGTATATTTCGAACTAAAATCTTAGTTCCTGTTTGATTAGCCATATTAGTTCGTTTTCTTTTCCCTATTTCCGTGTCTCTATAATAAAAATTAATAGAAAAAAAAAAAATAAAATTTTTTACTTTGTTGTGGTTCTATTTGAACGTTTTAATTCAAGTTGATGCCCCAAAAGTGTCGACCCTTGTAATCTTTTCAATGCTTCGTTTAACGAAGATTTCAAATAAAACTGAACAAATCCATAACCCATTGACAGCATAACTCCAGGCTTGGCAGGATCTTTTTTCTTGGCTATGGTCACACTCGCCAGTTTTCCAATTTCTTTAAAATGCTGAAAAAAAATTTATAGAAACAAGGGGTACAGGACAGTGATAATGAAACTGTAGTTCCTAGGGGGGTGAGGCAAGGGCCACTGGAAGATAAAGAGACAAAAATAATAAAAACCTCTTTTAAATTCTCTTCTGACGTATCAAAATGAAGGTTTTTAACAAACAATGTGGTATCTTCTTCCGGAATCAAGTCCTCCTCTTCTTCCTTAATTTCTTCCTTTATCTCCACATCAAGTTTCTCGCCTACAAACAATTAAAATTGTCATTTTACCTTTTTCTTTCTTTACCTTTGACTCCAAGGACGTCTTCAGGAGCCCATTCCAAATAAAGCGGGAGATGTTTAAACTTCGAATACGCCAATTTTCTAAAAGCACTTTTCGCCTCCGAAGGCTCCAAAAATTCAACGATTCCTATAAAATAATTTAAAATACAACAAAACTAAAAAAATCTACCTGTAATTCCACTAGGTGGAAGAATGACTCTTCCTAATTCACCATGTTTAATAAACAACTCTCTAATTTCAGCAGCAGTCGTTTTAGCTGGCAAATTTTTAACCAAAATTACAGTTTTAGATCTAGATTTGGCCTCCTGTAATAATATTATTTTAAGAATAAAAGACAATAATCAGGGGCGGACTGGCCCAGGGTCTGGTTTTTTTTTTTTTTTTTTTTCAGTGGCTCCCAAACTGGAGACGCGCCCCCTGCATTTGTAAAGCCTAATTTTCGTCAAAAAAAAACCTCAAACTCGACATTTATGAAGCCTAATTTTCGTCCGAAAACCTCAAAATCAACATTTAAAAAGCCTAATTTTGGTTAAAAAAAAACCTTGAAATGAACAAGCCAAATTTTCGTCAAAAACCTCAAAATCAACATTTTTAAAGCCTAATTTTCGCAAAAAAAAAACTTCAAAATCAACATTTATAAAGCCAAATTTTCGTGAAAAACCTCAAAATCAACATTTGTAAAGCCCAATTTTGGCTAAAGAAAACCTCGAAATCAACATTTATGAAGCCTAATTTTCGTCAAAAACATTTGTAAAACCTAATTTTAGTCAAAAAAAAAAAAAAAAAAAAAAAAAAAATCAACATTTAAAAAGCCCAATTTTCGTCTAAACTCCTCATATTTAACATTTATAAAGCCAAATTTTCGTCAAAAACCTCAAAATCAACATTTATAAATGCCTAATTTTCGTCAAAAAACCTCCAAATCATGGTTATAAGAGCAAATTTTTTTTGTCAAAAAATCTCAAAATCAACGTTTTAAGTGCACTTTCTTTTGTCAAAAACCTCAAAATCAACATTTTAAAACCCAAATTTCATTCAAAAACCTCAAAGTTAACATTCAGAACATTTTTGGGAGGGGCAAGGGTTTTCATTTGTTTAAAAGGGGGGTGCACTGTGAAAAAGTTTGGGAACCTCTGTTTTTGCTGAATATATTTTTCTAAGAGCCAATTTTCTGTCAAAATTGTCTGCCCCCCCCCCAACCGGGCGCCCCTTAACGGAAAACCCACCCACACCCTAAGGTCCCAGTCCGCCCCTGACAATAATGATTTACCTGATTGAATATATCAATCTTAACACCGTTGTCGATTAAAAATTGTTTTGTTTCAGCGACAAGCTGGGTTTCTGCCAATGCCATCCTGACAGCAGCATTTGAACCAGTCAAAACCTAAAGAAAAATTTATATTTTGTATATTTTTAAATAATAAAATACTTCTTCTTTAGTCGAGTTATATTTTTCAGCAATGACTTCAGCGATGGCGTTCATGTCGAGAAAAAGGGAATTCCAATTGTGTGATGAGCCAGATTTATTTTTTAATTTTTTAGCTTTGTTTTTCTTAAAATTTGAGCCCTCTTCCTCTTCTTCTTCTTCATCTTTTGATTTGGCAGGTAGCAAATGAAGCATGCGGCCTTTAAAAACACTTCCGTCCAATTCTTCAAATGCTTTTGATGCATCCTGAGGCAAAAGGTAGGTGACAATAGCGTATCCTTTGTGTTGTCTACTAGTCCTGTCAACAGGATAAACCAATTCTGAGATTGGACCATATTTTGAAAAGGATTCTTGTAAATCTTCTTCTGTAGCCGTATATGGCAAATTGCGCACAAAAATTCTTCCAGATTCTGCCACAGATTCAGCATTTTCTAATTTCTTCTCTTGTTCTTTCCATCTAAAATTAAAATTTAGGCTTAATTTCACATAGAAATGAGCAATACTTGTTTGGTACAGAATCACTTTCATTGTTTTTCTTTTTATATTCTGAAATGTTAATCCTGTGTCCATCTAAAATAAAAGTTAAAAATGGAAAACCAAAATGGAAGACATACTCATGAATGTTTTGTTGTAAACGAGGGCTCGTTTTAACTGCTTTTCTGTTTTGAAGCCAACATAAGCGATTCCTTTTTGCTTTGGGATCCTTAGAGAGTCAATATGGACAGAGTCGAGCATTTTGACAATGTCTTGCTTTTTCGCTTTATAAGGAAGATTGCTCACTTTGATCGTAAAATAATTTGTTTTGGTTTCGGGCTTTTTTTCAACGGTCGCATTCACTCCTTTCATTTTCTTTTGTAAATACTAGAAAAGAACAAAATTTCTTATCAAAAAGCTCCAATATTGAGGGAAAAAATTCTACCCCCCACCCAAGGATACACACTAATATTTCAGTACCTCCATGTCTGATATTTCAGTGTCCAAAGCAATTTTTTTGTTTTTTTCTTCTTCTTTCTTGCTTTCTTCATTTTCGTCTTCACTTTCTTCAGACACAATTTCGCCAAGTTTGTCTGCTTTTCCATGAAGTTCAAGAAATTGTACGAATTCAGCGTCATCTTTGTGCTAAAAAAGAATTTTAAAAAATGAGTTTGTTAGGAATGATAAGTACTTTTTTGAGTTCTTCAATCAATTCTTCATCATGGATTTGCTTCTTGGTTTTTTTGGTCTTTTTATCTTTGTTTTCAGGTTCTTTCGGCTCATCGGTTTTCTTGTTGACCGAACTGTCTGGGGCGTATTTACTCCAAGCACGTGGTTTCTTCGGGTCACCCAAATCGGTGCAGGACTCGACTTGAATTCGAGAAGTTCCGATGAATGATTTGTCGAAATGGTTGATCGCAGCTTTAGCTTCGTCATCTTTCTCATATCCGACAAAAGCAAACTTTCTGAATTTTCCATCTTTCGTATGTTTCAACTGGACATCTGTAACCCTTCCAAACTCGCTGAATTTCTCTTTTAACTTCCCAGCGTCAATCTAACAATCAAAATAGTACATTTAATGTTTAAAAAATTGTTCAACTTACAATATCAGGCAAATTTTTAATAATAATTCTGGACATGCTCACATCAATATAAAATAGTTAAAATAACGACAAACACACTAAACCACGAGGTTTTCAAAAATAACAAAAGTTTAATTTGGAAGGTTATTTTATCACAAGAAATAATATAAAAGTTGACGTCATATTTAGAGTAACTAAGTGCGTCTTATATGACGGTATGGAGCTTCCCTAGATGAAAACTTTCTCAAAATGTTTTTTATAACACATTACATCAAACACAGTCCACTTTGAGCACATTATGAACTGCATATCAAGATGAATGCTAAAAGTTCTCTAAAAATGACGTCATTATTCACTTCATTTTTTGACCAAGGCGTCTCGTGGGCGTTACTGCTTCTAGTTGATCAGGTGCTTACAATTTACATTAACAACCCTCAAAAAAATTAAAACAAAAAGTTTTAATCAAATTTTTTGAAGTCTGAATCCTTTTATTTTCTGTATTTTTGTATTATTTTAATTGTAATTGATTATTATTTAACTTAGTATTATTTTTAAATTAAGCTTTGTCGTCTTCTTATGTTGGCCAATGACTAATTAGGTAAAATCTTGACTTATTAACTGTTTTATTTTGTTAATTTTTATGTTGGGTTTTTGTAGTTCGATCAGCTTCTAAATGGAAACTCCAAGCTTGGCTGATGTCGGGTTGATCGACATTCCATTCGAAGGACTCGGATCTGAATGCAACTTAGCGACTGGTAAGTATTTTTTGGACTTTTTAAGCTAATACATGTAGCGCTGACATTGAAGCATTAATAATTATAATATTAATAAATTCTTTACTTGGTTAGTATAAGTAGTCCCTAAAGGCAGGGGCGGATCGGCTGTTTTCGGCCCACCGGGCGCATCCCCTAGACCGGTCCTCTTTTTTCTTTTCTTTTCTTTTTTTTTTTTTTTTTTTTTCAAATATCCTCAAAAAATTTACTTTTTATTTTCTTTCTGAACATATTGTAAGGCTATTTTTCATCGAAAACCTTAAAATCGACATTCTAAAAGCCAATTTTTCTTAAAAAACCTCAAAATCAAGGTTTCAAGAGCCCAATTTTCGTCCACAAACCTTAAAATCAAAGTTTTAAAAGCCTTTTTTCCTCAAAAATCTCAAAATTAATGTTATAAGAGCCGAATTTTCGTCAAAAACCGCAAAGTAAACATTTGTAAAGCCCAATTTTCGTCCACAAACCTCAAAATCGAAGTTTCAAGAGCCTTTTTTCGTCATATCTCAAAATCAAGGTTATAAGAGCTAAATTTTTGTCAAAAACCTCAAAGTTACCATTTCTAAAGCCAAATTTTCGTTTTTTAAAAAAACCTCAAATCAACTTCAAAGAGACAATTTTTTGTCAAAAACCTCAAAATCATGGTTTGAAGAGCCAATTTTTCTTTCAAAAAACCTCAGAATCAGCGTTTAAAGTGCAATTTATTTAGTCAAAAACGTCAAAATCAACATTTTTAAAACACCAATTTTCATCAAAAACCTCAAATTTAACATTAAAACTTTTTTTTTGGGGGAGGAGGGGCGCACTGTGAAAAAGTTTGGGCGTTTTCGAATAGCCCAGGCCCCTGTGAAATGTTTCAGTACCTTGACTTTTTTGCTCTTTTAGCTGATTTTAGTTTTAAAAATAAAAGCGGGCCTCAAGGGCAGCCTGGTAGCCAAAATTTCCAAAAAAGTTCCAGTTTTGGGTGTTCCTCCTCCACCATAACCACAAGTTTGTTAACGAAATAAATTATTTTAGTTTATAAAAAATACTATATTTTATTTACCACAATATTCCCAATTTTTCAGATGAATCCGACAAAATCTATTTGACATTTCCATTTCCCGTTCAGGACCTTCCGAATGAGAAATTGGTCAACTACGTTTTAGACGAGAATAACGTAAGATTTTCATTCGTAATAAAATTAAATAAAAAATTTTTCCCCAGCTTCCATCTGTTATCGACCAGCAAGTCCTTCTTCAAAATGAAATCAATGAATTAGATCTACAGTCTTTGGAAAAATCAAATCATGATGAAAACCTAGAGTAAGATCTAATGTACAACTTGATATTGTGATAAATTTTTATTTAGAAAATCGAATGGGGATCGAATTCCTGAGAAATGCGAGGATGTAGAAAAGACTCTTCAAAATGAAGCGTTAGAATCTGAAGAGCTAAAAAATGTAAGATTCTTATTAGGAAACCAATTTAAAAATGTGTTTTAGTATTTTCCTTGTGATTTATGCGACCTTCGGTGTGAAACTCGTCGTCAACTCCAAAAACATAAACTGCAACATCTGACAGAAAAGCCATTCAAATGTTCCGAATGTCCTGAATCATTTAACTACGAGGTGATAATATAAACTTTCGTATTTATCTTAACTTTTATTGTTTTTAGAACAATTTGATCCCTCATTTGGCGACTCATGATCCGGAAAATCCATTTTGTCCCATTTGTAAGAAACGTTTTAAAAGAATCGCCGGGCTTAAAGCTCATATTTGGGTTCACCACAGCGAAGACAGCCTCTTCTGCCAGGAATGCGGCGAAGAATTCACCTCCCAAGTATTGTTTAAATAATTAATATTTTTATAAATTTCTTTTAGATTCAGCTCGATAATCACATCCGTGAACATGTCAGCGATTTGATTTCTGCCACCAAATCTTATCATTGCAACAAATGTGATGTCAAGCTGGACTCATTGGTTGCATTTAAAGCCCATACTAAGGAACTACAGCATAAGGTATATAAAAAACAATTAAATAAATTTTTATTGATTAAATTTTAGAAAAAAGCACGGAAAAAAGTCAAAAAGAAAAGACTCAAAGTTTCAAAAAGAATTTATGAAAAAACGTACCAATGCCTCCATGAAAATTGCCATAAAACGTTTGCCAAACCAAGTCAGCTTGCCAGGCACACTCGGATTCATACTGGAGAAAAACCTTATGAGGTAAGGACTTCATAAAAGTCATCAAAAGGATGTTTTATTGAAGGGTCAATATGCATGCTGAGGACTCACCATATCCCATACCTGCCATAACCCGTCCTCAACGTAACCAGTACTCATTACTTCCTGTACCCCGTAAGCTTCATTCCCTGTATTCACCATACTCCATAAGTGCCATTGCCTGTATTCACCATGCCCCGTACTTGCCATACCCCGTACTCGCCATATCCCATAGTTACCATACCCTGTACTCGCCATACCTAGTTCTCAACATACACCTTACTCCGTACTCACCATACCTAGTTCTCACCATACCTCATACTCACCATACTCCGTACTCACCATACCTCATACTCACCATACTCCGTACTCACCATACCCTGTACTCACCTTACCCCGTATTCGCCATACACCTTACTCCGTACTCACCATACCCCGTACTCGCACTACTCGCCATACCTAGTTCTCACCATACACCTTACTCCGTACTCGCCATACCTAGTTCTCACCATACCTAGTTCTCACCATACCTCATACTCACCATACCCCGTACTCGCACTACTCGCCATACCTAGTTCTCACCATACACCTTACTCCGTACTCGCCATACCTAGTTCTCACCATACCTAGTTCTCACCATACCTCATACTCACCATACCCCGTACTCGCCATACCTAGTTCTCACCATACACCTTACTGTGTACTCACCATACCCCGTACTTGCCATACCTAGTTCTCACCATACCTCATACTCACCATACTCCGTACTCACCATACCCCGTACTCGCCATACCTAGTTCTCACCATACACCTTACTCCGTACTCACCATACCCCATACTCGCTATAACTAGTTCTTACCATACCCCGTACTCGCCATACCTAGTTCTCACCATACACCTTACTCCGTACTCGCCATACCTAGTTCTCACCATACCCCATACTCGCCATACCTAGTTCTCACCATACACCTTACTCCGTACTCACCATACCCCGTACTTGCCATACCTAGTTCTCACCATACCTCATACTCACCATACTCCGTACTCACCATACCCTTTACTCACCATACCCCGTACTCGCCATACCTAGTTCTCACCATACACCTTACTCCATACTCATCATACCCCGTACTCGCCATACCTAGTTCTCACCATACCTCATACTCACCATACTCCGTACTCACCATACCCTGTACTCACCATACCCCGTACTCGCCATACCTAGTTCTCACCATACACCTTACTCCGTACTCACCATACCCCATACTCGCTATATTATTTTTTTTTTTTTTCTCAGTGTTCTGTTTGTACGAAAGCGTTTTCTCAAAAAGGATCATTGCAAATTCACATGTTGAAACACAGCGGTTTAAAGCCGTACAAATGCGAATTCTGCAATTCGTGTTTCACTCAAAAAGGTAATTTTTACATCCATTTTATCAATGAAAATAAATGAAATTTCTTTAGGAAATTTGCAAGCGCATATCAACCGGTTGCATGACGTGAGCGACGATGAAGGTACGACATTTAAATGCGACCATTGCACTTGCCTTTTCAGAAACCCAAACAGTTATTCAAGCCATTTGGTCAAAGTACACAACATAACACCAACAGAACACAAGGTAGACACTTTTTATTCTAATTTTTATTTATTTTTAATTTTTATTATTTTAGAAATCAATGGACAATATTACATACTTAAATACAGGTACACATTTATCATTTTTACAAAAATTCAATAAAATTTTAACATTTTTTCAATTTGAAGGTACTTCTGCTCAAAAAAGTCAAGAAACCGTTGCAGAAATTCAAGAGCAACAGCTTCAAGTTTTAGATAATTTAGACACTTATGGTAGGTTATAAAAATTGCGCTTTTTTAAAATTTTTATTTCAATTTAAAGGTGATCTCTTCAAACCTTTAGAGCAAGTCCCACCTCAGGATAATGTCGCCAAAATATTAGTCGACAATCACACAAATACGGATTTTACCGACGCCCCCATCTTGAAAACGAAAACGCACAAATGCCCTGATTGTCAGAAAGAGTTTAAAAGACCGTCAGACCTCCTGAGACACTCTAAGATACATTTGAAAGAAAAAACGTTCAAAGTATGTAGAAAAAGAAAAAAAAAATTTTTTTAAATCGTTTTTAGTGTGCTCTATGCCACCTTAAGTTTCATACGCAAGCTGCGATGATACAGCATCGGTCCAAACATTCCACAAACGAGCTTTTCATTCCAAAGTGAGTCGTTCAGTGTTCCATATTTATTTAATTAATTTTCAGTAGCAATGATGGAAATTTTAAATGTGAAAAATGTGATTTACGTTTTGATTCTTTGGAAGAAAAGGAAAATCACGAAAGGGGTCACCCTGAACCTACGTTGATATCGCTCGAAAATATTTCATTAGAAAACACCAAATTCGTCATCTCTCCTGATGGTATGTCCAGAAGTCATTGATTTTTTCTAACTTTTCTTTTAGGAATTATTGAATTGGTTCAAGAAAATCCAAAGATTGTTTCACCTAAAGAACAAAATGCTAGCCATTTGAAATGCGAGCAGTGTAACGAGACTTTTAAAACAAGCAACCTTTTGAAGAGCCACATGAAGATGCATCCTTTGTTGAAACCGTTCAAATGCGAGAAATGCGAGAGGAAGTTTTGTTCGAAAAGTTCTCTTAAGTCTCACCTTTTGGTTCATTCTTATGATCAAGATTTGAAATGTAAAGAATGCGGTTTGGTCTGCTTGTCGGAATCGAATTTGAAAAAACATGAAGAATCTCATTCGCTCTCTGTCCTATTTTGTTGCCCTTTCTGCGGGCAGGTTTTCCGAAGCCATCCCACCTGTGAAAAGCACGTTTCAACTTCGCATTCGGACAAGCCGGACTTTTCCACAGCGAAACCGCTCGTTTTACAAGTCGTCAACGGAGAATATAAACCAAAGGAAAATGATGAAGTTATAATTCCCAATACTGAAATTCCTCTAGTTCAAAACGAAGTGACAGTTCAACCTCAAGTTTCTTCTCAGCCTGAAATGAATTTCAACAACGACCTCTCCGAACTGATCAAATCACTTCAATTAGGACAACAGTTCATGATTTGTAAGCTTTTTTCAATTTAGTTTTATCATTGATTTAAAATTTATAGCTCCCAATGATGCCTCGTTTGAAAATGAAAAACCGCAACAGGTAATCTTAAAAATTTTGTTTTAAAAATTAATTTGAAGCTTTTTTAGAACTTATTTGAGCCAGAAAGTAATCAGTTGATCACTGTCAACAATGATCAGACATTTGATGGATGTATTTTCCTGCAAGTATGTACCTTTAAGCTTCTTTTGGACCGATTGACTTGAAATTTTTGGGGCTTTTTCTTGTCTAAGAATGGGCGAAATATCAAGTCGATTTCTGGAAGCTGAGATTTCTCTTGAGCAGTGGTTCCCAAACTGGAGGGGAGCCCTAGGGGGGGGTAAGGTGTCCCCGAGGGGGAGGGGGGGGGGGACAGGCTCAAGATTTTTTTAAAATATCCCCCAAAAATTTAGTTTTTCTTTTCTTTCTGAACATATTTTAAGGCTAGTTTTCATCAAAAACTTTAAAATCAACTATTTAAAAGCCAATTTTTTTAAAACCTCAAAATCAATTGTTGTAAAGCCTAATTTTCGTCCAAAAACCTCAAAATTAACATTTGTACTGCCCAATTTCCGTCCAAAAACATCGAAATCTAGCCTAATTTTCCGTCCAAAAACTTCAAAATCAACATTTGTAAAGCCTAATTTTCATCCAAAAACCTCAAAATCGACATTTGTAAAGCCCAATTTCCGTCCAAAAACCTCAAACTCGACATTTGTAAAGCCCATTTTCCGTCCAAAAATCTCGAAATCAACATTTTAAAGCCCAATTTTTGTCCAAAAACCTCAAAATCAACATTTTTAAAGCCCAATTTTTGTCCAAAAACCTCAAAATCAACATTTTTAAAGCCCAATTTCCGTCCAAAAACCTCGAAATCAATAGTTTTAAAGCCCGATTTCCGTCCAAAAATCTCGAAATCAACATTTTTAAAGCCCAATTTTCGTCCAAAAACCTCGAAATCAACATTTTTAAAGCCCAATTTTCGTCCAAAAACCTCAGAATCAGCGTTTTAAGTGCTATTTATTTTGTCAAAAACCTCAAAATCAACATTTTTAAAACCCCAATTTTCTTCAAAAACGTCTAAGTTAACATTTTGGGGGAGGGGGCGCACTGTGAAATAGTTCGGGAACCTCTGCTCTTGAGGATACTCAAATTTTATTCACCCTGACATTGAATTCTAATTTTTAATTTTTCAGAACAATGATGGAACAACCCAAGTCTTGGATACAGCATTGACAGATTTGAACAAGTAAAGCTTTTATTTACTTAAAACTCAAAATTAACCTTTCTTTAGGTGTGATGTATCCATTGACAATTTGAGCCAAATGTCAGTTGAAAATTTGGTTGAACTCGGTCTTATAAATAAATCCTCTGAAATACCAACGGAAAAGTCTTATCAAGAAAATCCAGTTTTTGATGTAAGTCAATTTTTTTTTTCCTGATTCCATTTTATTTTTGTACATCTTAGAACGAGGAAAATAAACTGATAGGTTCGGTCGAAAATGACATTTTAATCGACATGAATAGAAACGAGGGTATTTTTATGAACCCAAATATGGTCGGATTTTCCAATGAATCTTCATCTTTGAATTTCGAATCTCAACCGTCCAATCAAGTAGAGTTTTTGGAAGTCGTTCAGAATCAATTTGTCGAAGACGATTTCACCATGAAAGTCATCAAGCCAAGCGAAATTTTCCAAGTAAGACGATTCAATTAAAGAAAACTCATTAAATTTTTTGTAGACCGAAAAAACCGTTAATCAGTGGTATTCATGCGGTATTTGTGACGAAAATTTTGATACAGCGGAACAAATTATAACGCACTGCAAAACTCATTCAGATGAAACTTCGTAAGTATATTTCATATCTTTCATCTTATTGAAAATTTTGTCAGGATCGAGGTGTGCGAGCCGACCAAAAAGAAAAGAAAAAACAATAAATCTGAAGTCAGAATTTTGAATGAAGAGGAACGAAAAGCTGCTGTAAAAGCGACCCCTTCCACCTTTTCCGAGCAAGTTTTACGCGAAGCCATTCTAGAATATGACAAAATCAATAACGTAAAAATATTTCTTTTATTTAATAATTAATCCAATAAATTACAGCAAGAATATGGCGAAGGCGATAAAGAAGAAACGGCGCCAGTCGTCTATGGAAACGAGTGTTCGCATTGTGGTAAAACTTTTAAAAAACCGTCTGATCTAGTAAGACACAATCGAATACATACTGGAGAACTTCCTTATAAATGTCCAGACTGTGATAAAAGCTTTAATTTGAAATCGACAGCCGTCTGCCATGTTCGGACTCATAGTAAAAACATTTTTTATCCGTGTCATATTTGTAAACGATCGTTTGCTTCCCCTGGAAGCCTAAAACTCCATATGCGCCTCCATACAGGTAATATTTTGTTGTTTTCTCAAATTTTTAGTCCCAGAAATCAAACTTCTTTACGAAGGTCCCCTAAAAATTTCAAGCCAATGAGTCAAATTGAGAAAACGTTTTTAGGTTCGAGACCCTTCATTTGTCCGATTTGTGGTGCCAAATTTCGAACGTCCGGTCACAAAAAGACTCATTTAATCTCTCATCTGCGGCAAGCATCGCTACAGCCGAAAAATAAAAAAGCAGACGAAAAACCGAAAACAACCAAATACATCCTTTCCGCTGACGGAATTCTGACTGAAAGCGAAAACTTGACTCCGACCGCCGATTTCCTTACCAAAGCCATCAAAGGCGGCATTCTTACCGAAGACATCGAAAAATCCGCTTACACCATCCTTCTCATGAGTAATTTAGAAAACGATTCAAATAATTCATTGGAAAACGACGTCGTTTCCGTTCATCCACCTCTAAAACCTCCCGTAAGCTGAATTTTCACCCCTTCATTTTATAAATTCATTTTCAGGGAACTTTAAAACTCAACTGCGACTTTTGTAATAAAATATTTTATAAAAGAGCTAACCTAGACAGACATGTTGCCAAGTTCCATAAAGGAAATAAACACAAGTGTGATGTAAGCCCATATGGAGTCCGAATTATTAGTCTACAAAAAAATTATTTTAGATTTGCCAAGAAGAGTTTTCAAGAAAAGCTGACCTTGAACTTCACACTTTAGAGCACAACATAGCGAAGGAGATTTCTTGCGAGTCATGCTCGGAAGTTTTCACCGACGAAGGCGCCCTCCAAAGTCACCAATGTTCCAAAAAGACTGTGATGAAAACTTTATCTCTCGATTTGTCGAGTATTGTTCAAGACTTATTTCTTTTACCTTCAGAATAATTCGTGTTCACCTTCGATTCCTTGAATTTTATGAGCCTCGAAAAGCCCTCGCAGCTTAAATTTGTAAAATAAAAGCCCAATTTACTGTCAAAACAATTTTTTCAAAAATAAATGGGGGAAAATTGTTGATTTTTAGTTAGCGGAATTTAAAATAATAGGTCCCATCAAGCATTACATGAGTACCCCTCACTCATCATTCGTATATTGAGGGAAATTCACTTCCAGGAGAAGGGAAAAAGGGAAATTTGTTCTCCTTTGCTATTCAGCGTCTTTGGAAAATAAAGGAAATGGGAAAAATTGTATAGAAAAGGGAAATTTTAACAATTCACAAGGAAATAATTCCTATTACAGCACTGGTAATTGATGGCTTTCCATCCTTGTCGCATAAGTTCTCCAACTTCGTAGAATATCTTGTGAATTTGTATTTATAATATTTGTGATAATCTTTTGTATTTTTAGTTCTTTAATTCTTGTACATATTGCTTTTGTCCGAGCATTAGTACTTTATAATTCACGTCTTATAGTATATTATCTATTATTACATAAATAATAAATTTAAAAAATAATGTTATTGTTGCAAGACTGAGGTTTCTATTATTTCTTATCGCTTAATTTGTTGTATTATTTATGAAATTTACAATTTAAATTGTGTTTTGTCGTTTTCTAGTCATGAAAAAGACAATTTCCATGTCTATCATAAAATAAAGTATTCAAGTGATTCTTTTTTGTTATAATTTAACTCTGATTACACAAAAAGTGGGCCAGACTAAAAGGGTCCAAACTAGATGAAAAAGAAGTCCACAACAGTCTGAAAGGGGTCAAAATTGCATAAAATGTGTGCCTGTTCCTTATAAAAAGGGTCCAAACAACACAAAGTGGCCCAAATCACATAAAAAGGTTCCAAACTACACGAAAGGTGGTCTAGACCAGTCTTAAGGGGTCTAATTTTGTTGTAAAAGAGGCCCAAATCACATAAAATGTGTCTGAACCTTATGAAAAGGGTCCAAATAAGTCTAAATGGGGGCCCAAATCGCATAAAAAGGGTCCAAACTATACGGAAGGTGGTCTAATTTTGTCTTAAGGGGTCTAATTTAGTTGAAAAAGAGGCCCAAATCAGTCTGAAAGGGGTCCAAATTGCACAAAATGTGTCTGTACCTTACAGAAAGGGTCCAAACTGCATAAAGTGGCGCAAATAAGTCTAAATGAGGGCCCAAATCACAAAAAACTACACAAAAGTAGACCAGTCTTAAGGGGTCTAATTTAGTTGAAAAAGAGGCCAAAATCAGTATGAAAGGGGTCCAAATTGCATAAAACGTGTCTTAACTGAGTATAAATGGTTCAACCCACATAAAAGTGGTCCAAATCAGTCTGAAGGGCCCCCTAATTCCATCATATGTCTTCAGTCATATAGGAATAAGTCAAAATTTCATAAAAATTGTCAAAACCATATCAAAAGGGCCCGAACTACTTGAAAAGTGGACCAAACCAATAATAGGGTAAAAAATGCATAAACTGGGTCTAACCCATATAAAAAGGGTCATAATCAGTATCTCAGAGGCAACCCTGCCTTTCTTTGATAATATTACTACTAATTAAGAGCAAGGAAAATAATAACAAAGAGTTTAAGTAATAAAATTTATTGATCATTCTTAAATCGACGAAGGGTACAACATCTGAAAAAAAGAAAAAAATTAGAAAATCATGAAAGATGATTGAATAAAAACTTACAACTCGAATCCTTTTTCCCATAGCTGCAGGAGGGAGGTTGGACTTGAATTTCGCTCTGACCGCTCCGGAGCTACCATGTGGCCTCGTCACTTTACCCCAGATGGCACGAACTTTGGTTTTCCTCTTGGCCAAACCTGGTGCACGTGTCCTGTTCTTGGCCTGCGAAAATTTGCATTTAATGTGCCAAAATGAAGGAGTTTTGACTTACTTTGTATACGTAGACGCATTTCTTTCCTACGTAGAACCAACTGTCTTTTTTCGATTCGCATCCGTGGATGGCCAAGAGAGCGGTGTTCTCTGATTGGTTTCTGAGTCCCCTTTTGAATCCAGTAAAGACCGCTTTAGCATAAAGCCGACCGATTCTCTTCCTGATCATTCTGGTCGGCTTCTTCGGTTTCTTTTCAAGAGATTTCTTCTCTTTTTCAGCAGTTTTCGGCTTCGGGGTTTTGACAGGCTTGGCAGCCGAAGCTGGTTTAGCAGCAGGTTTAGCTCCTGCAGCTTTTCCAGCCGCAGGTTTAGCTTCAGCTTTCTTCGGAGCCGCTGGCTTCGCGGCAGCAGGTGCTTTCGCTTTATCCGCCATGATCTATAAAACAACAATTTATCCAAAATTAACACCAAGTTCACTCAAAAAAACACTTTTATATCAATAACTACAACGCAGGTCACAAAAATAAACTCAAAATTAATTCCAACAATTAACTCGGCACACAACCAAAGGATGCAAAACCTGACATCTCAGACTAGAGTAGCCAACATGTTTTTATCCATAAACATCAATGATTTTACAAAGAAATATTGATATAAAACCTTCTTTATACCTCCAATATATTATTTTTGGTCTAAAATATCAATAAAATTGATAAATTACGATAACTTACATGCTTAAATAACTAAAAGACGGTCAGTAAAATCACGAGTGGAGATACAAAACAGTTTGAGGTTAAAAGAAGGACCTTAGACGACGAGCGTTTCGAAGTCAAACCGTGGCGGAATTTTAGTGTACTAAAAATGACGTCATAAACGGAGTAAAATAAAGAAAATAATGCAACCTTTTTTTTGTTTACCCTGTACAGTTGACGTTTGACGTTTTTGTTTGTATACTTTTGATTATGAATTTGATGTTTTAATAATAAAGAATGGCATTTGCGTCGATTTGTTGTTTTAAGGCGTGTTTTGAAGGGACTGGGTTTACTTTGAAGACAGCCCCTGTTAGGAATAATGAGAGGATTTGTCTGGATGCTAGGCATATCGGTGAGATTTGTCTGTTTGGTTGATTATGAAACGTTTGGCTTTTAGGACATGAGGTCGTTTTAATTAAAAATATGGTTCGAGTCTGCGGCAGCGGGGGAACTCTCTGTACAGCTCCTCTAGTTCAGAATAAGTCATATTTTGAAGTAAAAGCCCAGCAAGGAGGTATGAATACCTTAAAGGTCACAAAAGTTAACGAATTTCAGGTGTATGGGGTGTCGGAGTTGCGACGAGATCGACAGATTTGAACAAACCTCCTGGTGGTCTCGATGCGGAATCGTGGGTTTTCTGTAGCGACGGCAACATCCGTCATGATGGAACAATCGTACATCAAATCGCAGAAAAACCATTAGAAGGCGACATTGTTGTAAGTGAAGCAAGTGGACCCCCAACTCTATAAAGGATGTTTTGACAATTTTGCTTGCTATTTACCCTTTTGTCTTCAATTCTATCATTACAACACAGTTTATTCATTTTACAGGGTGTCACGTATGACCACATCGAGCTTAACTTCTTTGTGAACGGTAAACCATTAGAGAAACCATTGACCGGCATCAAAGGGACTGTCTATCCCGCTCTATTTGGTAACTAACTGCTAACTTCTGGCTTTAAATTAACTTTATTTTAGTGGATCAAGGTGCCGTTTTAGATTTTATTCCAGACGATTTTCTCGAAAGCCACCCAAATGGATTCGAGCCGATCATGATCGAAAAATCCCTCCTCTAATAATAAAATGCTATTTTGCTATAAACTTATATTTAGGATACATACAATGTTATACAGGGTGACTTATAAAATCGACCCTGTATTAACAATTTTTATTATGTTAAATCAACGTTCCATCACATTAAATTGACTGAATTTTTTTATTTTATTATATTTTAGTTTTTTCTATTTATTGTAGGTCAATTTCTCTAGGCCCTTAATCTTAATGTTTTATAAAGGGGCCATCCTCTGAAAATTTGAAATTCTATATAATCTGTACTTGCCAGATTTTTTTAGAAGTTTATTTCCATGAAATCGTTGTGTTCCCATTTTATGTGATGACTATCTTTTTGTTTACGTATCCCTAAGAAGGTTGTCCAGCTCATTTTCCAAAAATATAATAAATACTGTTATAAATTGAATTTTTTTTTTAAATCCTTGAATTATTGGGTTTTGACTTGATGTGGGACTACAATGGGAGCTCAAGGTTTTTTTTTTTTTGGTTTTTTTTTTTTTTTTTTTTTTTTGGTGATTTTAAACCTTTCATAGGGTGACTTTGAACACCGAACTGGAAATGCTAGTTTAGGGTCCACTTTTAACAAATCCGAGCTCGAAATTTCAACTTTTATGATGTATTTTTCAAAAATGATAAAAAATGTTTTCAAGTAGTGAAAATCTTACAATATAAAATGAGTTCCTTTTAAAAGAAAACTATTCAAAGATCGCCTTCCGGGAGGAAATGAGTCAGAACAGAGCCGACAAGATGCAAAGAACCAGTAACGAGTATTTGAGCCGGCTCGCCTGATTCAATGGTCCAAATCGCTTCAGAAACACTTGAAGAAACAAAAACCGTTTCTGGATTGCATCCAGTCATTTTAATCCACAAATCTTTGTACGATTTTAAGCGTTCTAGGCCGTCTTTTGAAGACGCACTTAAGTCAAATAAATCTTCAAAAAAAAAAGTTTAGAAAAATTGTTTTAAAATTATGGTTTTTTACCTCTTGGAGATGTTTCCTGACTCGAGTTGATATTATTTGGAGAAAATATCACTTTTGAGAAATTAACTTTGGTAAATGGCGTCAATAATACTTCTGCACTTCTCCCTTTGGTTAGATTAAAAACCAATATTTTGTTTTGATTTCTAATAAAAAATTTAAATTTTTATATAATTTAAACTAAAACTTACTTGCTGTAGGTTTTCTGGAACCAATTTAAACAAAATTGCACACTTTCAAGGGTATGTGCGCCATCAAGATGGTAGACATGGGGCCCCCGAGGGACGATTTGACACCTCCCAGGAATATTACAATTTCCAATTGCGCTTTCAGTAGTTTTGTCGATTTCTGATATTTTTAAATTTGTTTCTGTAATGAAATAATTTAAGGTTTATATTTTTCTGAAAATTTTTACCATTTTTCAAATTCATCCATGCGTGAGCGATATAAATGGCGAGGGGAGCGTTCATTTTTTGAATCGGTCCAAAAGAGTCGAGGTCACCTTTGAAATGGTCGATGTTTGGGACGAGAATGAGTTCTGACTAAATGCAACGTTATTCTTGGTTAAGAAATGATTAAGTTTACATTTTTTTCATTCGCTCTTTCTTGGATGACTTGAAGAGCGCTTTCGGAATGATTGTCGACTGTGAACGTTTTCGATCTTTCCTTGATGATACCGGCTTTCTGCCATGCGATACTTTCGAGCGTGTCGCCCAGAATACTTGTGTGGTCTAGACCTAAAGAAGTAATACCGACGATAGGCGTCTTTCTACAATATTAAACATAAATTTATCAAAAAATGTAATATGGAGTGGATCGACTTGAAATTTGGCACAGTTTTTGCCTTATATAATGAGAAAATGTCCTTAAAATTTCAAGTCGGTCGGTCCAGGAAGTCAAACCAGAGAAATTGAAGCTTCGCTTACTTGAACACATTCGTGCAGTCAAATTCTCCGCCGATGCCAACCTCAAAAATAGCGACATCGACTTTTTCTTTTAAAAATACACTGAATGCCATTACAGTCAAAAACTTAAAATACGAAGGCATGTCTTGGTCACTATCCTACAAAAAATATTAATATTAAATCAATTATGTCATTTTCAAACCTTGTTATTGTCCAAAGCATGATATACAGGCCAGAAATGATTCGTGAATTCGGTCAATGAAAGCGAGGCTCCATTTATTCGTATTCTTTCCCTTACGTTCATGATATGAGGGGACGTAAACAATCCAGTTTTGTATCCATGAGCTCTTATGATTGATTCGCAGAGGGTGCAAGTCGACCCTTTGCCTTTCGTACCAGTCACATGAATGACGGAAACTTTGTTTTCAAAATCATCCACTTCAATGCCACATCTGCAACAAGTCCAATATCTGTGATCCTCCAGGATTGCCAGGGGTTTATAAGCGCAAATGTGGTAGTATATTGACTTTCTTTCACAGTAATAGTGACATGATTATGCAAACCACCTTAACTAGCAATCTAGCCACCAAACTCAACCTTGTCGGGCAACCTTGTTAGAAAATGTGTTTATTCTTCAAAAAGGTCCAAAAATCAGCCTGAAATGGTTTTATAAGGTCCAAACCAGCTAAAAAGAGGTTCAAACCAGATAAAACGGGTCCAAATTAGCTAAAAAGGTGTCCAAACCAGCTGAAGAGGGATCCGAACCCGCTAAATTAAAGGGGCCCAAACCAGCTAAAAAGGGGTCCAAACCTGCTAAATAAAAGGGGTCCAAACCAGCTAAAAATGGGTCCAAACCAGCTAAAAAGGGGTCCAAACCAGCTAAAAAGGGCTCGGTAAAGGTAGAGTACTTGGACCACTCTAAACCAGAGTACTTGGACCACTCTAAACCCGCTAAAAAGGGATCCAAACCAGCTAAAAAGGGGTCCAAACCAGCTAAAAAGGGTCCAAACCAGCTAAAAATGGGTCCAAACCAGCTAAAAGGGGTCCAAACCAGCTAAAAGGGGTCCAAACCAGCTAAAAGGGGTCCAAACCAGCTAAAAAAGGGGTCCAAACCCACTAAATAAAAGAGGCCCAAACCAGCTAAAAAGGGGTCCAAACGAGTCCTAACCGAGATAGTGACCATATTTCACAAAACCTGGTGCCATAAAAGGAGAAGGTCTGTTTATTTCATGATGGTGCCTAACTCAGGCAACCCGGTGACCCTCATTAGAGCAAGTTTACCTCTTGAGATACTTGAATGTAAGAAGCCTTTTGGTATGAGGACGATTCAAGTCATGGATATTCTCGGCAGCTTCTTTAAGTTGGGCCAAATTCGACTGAAGTCCATTCAGCGCTTTGATCGCATCCTGAAACGATTTCATTCTCAAATTTCTCACACAACCCGATCCCATAATAACACACAAATTGATACAAAAAACGAGATTAGGCCAGATTAAGGAAGAGATAAAGGATCAAACTAATCTTACGTCATAATTAGCTCGTAGTGTACTGTTAATAGGCTCCTTGATGAAGCAATCAGCCCCTTTTTGACGAAATACTGTCATTTTAAGGATTCCTTCAAGCCCACACGTGATTTTCATTTATCTAAAAATTTATTCTTTTAAAAAATCTAAATTAAAGGAGTACTTACGAAGGACTCACATGGCTTAACTGATAAGTTCGGCAGCAGTGATAGTGTAATTATTGAGAAGGTTATAAAAGTTAAAATGGCAGTTTTGTGACTCTTTGAAGTTTGTTCGTTTTTCGTTTTGGAAGTAAATGGATCAAGTGTTCTTTCTGGGCGGCATGAATCCGTGAAGGCGTTATGGACAATAATATGACAATAAATGAGAGTAAATCGAGTGATTTGGATTTATATAAAGGGGAAGGGGGCGGCGGAGGTGTTACCTGGATCACCGACGATGAAAACGACGAGAACGACATCATGTTCTTCCACAGGGTCGACTCCAACGAGATCATATACCAGACGAAGAAAAAAAGATGCAAAATGATCGGGAAATACGTGATGGGCGACTTGCTCGGCGAGGGGAGCTACGGTAAAGTGAAGGAGATGCTCGATTCAGAAACTTGCTGCCGGAGGGCCGTCAAAATTCTCAAGAAGAAAAAACTCAGGAGGATACCCAACGGAGAGCAAAACGTTCAAAGGTTTGTTCTCGATGGCCACTTCTCTGGATTCTGCATACTTTTTCCTCGATAACTATGGCATCTACTGGGTAGACTCAGGATTGATGGGACCTTTTGGTTTTTAAACTTGCTAGTTGGGCAAATTTACCTCATTTTTGGTATTTACATTCCCAGTGTTCCCAATTGGGGCAATTTACCCCATTTTGGCTTTTTCCACTTTCAGAGTTGCCAGTTAGTGCAGTTTACCCCACTTCAGTTTTTAATCGTCCATAGTTGCCAGTTCAGGCAATTTACCCTATTTTAGTTTTTAGGTACACTTCCAGGGTTGCCAGTTGGTGTAATTTGCCCCATTTTGGCTTTTTACGCTTCCAGGGTTGCCAGTTGGTGTAATTTACCCCATTTTGGCTTTTTACGCTTCCAGGGTTGCCAGTTGGTGTCTTTTACCCCATTTTGGCTTTCTACGCTCCCAGGGTTACCAGTTGGTGTAATTTACCCCATTTTGGCTTTTTACGCTTCCAGGGTTGCCAGTTAGTGTAATTTTCCCCTATTCGGTTTTTACACTTCCAGGGTTACCAGTTGAGGCAATTTACCCCAATTTGGTTTTTACACTTACAGGATTGCCAGCTGGGTTAATTTACCCCATTTTGGCTTTTATACTTCCGTTTTGGTTTTTATGCTTCCGGGGTTGCCAATTGGGGTAATTTACCCCATTTTGGCTTTTTACACTTCAAGGGTTGCCAGTTGGTGTAATTTACCCGGTTTTTACACTTCCAGGGTTGCCAGTCGGTGTAATTTACCCCATTTTGTGTTTGTTTTTTCTTCTTTTTTACATATCCAGGGTTGCCAGTTATTGCACCTATTTTTTAATCGCATTTTTCTCAAATTGGTCCAATCCTAGTGCATGGTTACCATTCTTGTTCTCTTTTTCAGTCTCCCAAATCTAATTCATCTTTTTATTTGCAGGGAAATTCAACTTCTACGAATGTTAAAGCATAAAAATGTGATAGAACTCGTCGACGTCTTGTATAATCACGAAAAAGAAAAAATGTACCTTATAATGGAATATTGCGTCGGCGGTTTGCAAGACATGCTCGAAAGTACGCCTAAAAAAAAATTCCCTCTGTGGCAAGCCCATTGGTAAGTCAAAAACCCGTTCAATCTTTCATTCAATTTATATCCTCAGGTATTTTTGTCAACTTTTAAACGGGTTGGAATACCTTCACAGTAGTGGAATCATTCATAAAGATATCAAACCTGGAAATCTATTGCTCACTTTAGACGAAACGCTTAAAATATCAGATCTCGGGGTGGCTGAAGTAAGTTTCTTGATATTTGCATTTCAGTTTCATAAAATTCGTTACAGGCGTTGGATAGATTCGCTCCAGACGATACTTGCTGCACTAGTCAGGGCTCGCCTGTATTTCAACCTCCTGAAATAGCCAACGGACTTGAAAAGTTTTCAGGTTTTAAAGTCGACATTTGGAGCAGCGGCGTTACATTGTAAGCTTCTTTATAAATATAAACAAAATTTTAATTTTTCTTTCAGGTATAATTTAACGACCGGAAAATATCCGTTTGAAGGCGACAACATTTTCCGGTTGTTTGAATGTATCGGCCAAGGCGATTTCGTCATCCCTCCAGAGCTGGAAGATGAGTCGCTCAAAGATTTAATAACCGGGATGCTTCAGAAAGATTCAAATGAACGATATAGCTTACAAAAGATATTCAAACATCCGTAAGTTGTTGAATAAGGACAGAGTGATTTTGGCATTTTTTACTCAACTTTTGGTAGTTTGACAGAAAATTGGCTTTTTTCTATGTATATCTCTTCTATATGAAAAAACGCCATAGTGGCACTTTCTATGAATACAGCTGAAAATAAATTTTTTTGTAGATGGGTGATAAAAAAGCATCCAAGGAAAGAAGCCGAGAGGGTCCCAATACCGCCATTGCGCGGGGATGTTTACCACACGATGACCGTCTTACCATATCTATTCGAGAACCACTACGGCGATCCTGCCGCCCCCTCTCAGTACATCACAGAACGAGAGCTCGAAGGTATTTTGGAATCCTTGCCCACTTTTTTGTCGCATTAAAAACATTTTTTTTGAAACAACACAATTTTATCATTTTTGTGACTTCAGAAGAGAGAAAAGCGGAAGAAGCGTGCTCGTCCAGTAAAAGCTCCAGTCAGAAAAAAGGATGGAAAACTCGTCCGACCTCTTGCCTTAGTATGAGAAAATTCACTTCTTGTAATCCTTCGTGACCGTCTAGTCTCAAATTGTACATTACGGGTTTAAATCATTCACAAAATTCTTTTTCCGCTAACTCTTTGCATGATTTTCATGTCTACGCATGAAAAAATGGGATCTTCCAGTTTCCACTTTTCTTAATTTTGGTGATGGGGGATGGGAAATAGACGTTTTAGCATAGAGTTTAATTTTATAGAGATTTCTAATTTGTAGTTCTCAAAAATGAAACCTCTATATGTGATACTCATTGGTTTTTAGTTGGTACATTTATGTTTTTTTAAATAATCCAAATTTACAAACTCGATTGTAAAACTCAAGTGATAATTTGATAACCTTAATGGTTTATTTTTGTACAATTTTATTATATTGTTGCTTAGGTGCCATTATATTTTAAAGCAATCTATTGCGTAATTTTAAAATCGAAGAAATTGTTATTTGTTTGCTTATAAAAATTTGTATATTATGTAAAATATGTATGATAAAATGGCAGATTTTGTGTTCGTTTAGTTTTAAGAGGGATTGAAACTAAAGGAAAGCTTGGGAAATTTATGTGGTGACTAATAAAATTGGGCACTTATTCTGTTTTTTTGACTGAGCCTTCGTTTTGCTATACTTGCAGAATCTCTGAGCCATGAATCTTTGCTCTTTGAATCACAAATCGCACATTGAGGGCAATAGTGGATCCTAAACTCAATTTAAGTTTTCTCAGCTCCTTTTGGGTACTGAAAAAACGTCTCTTTTGTCCATAATCACTCTTTTACATGTACAACTAAAGAGTTCTTTGGTCATAGATTTTTTGTACATTTGCTCAATTTAAAGCTTTCGCTCATCATTGTACAAGTCGAGCATGTCGATGTCCGTCTTTTTTTCCAGATCCTTGTAACCGGCTGTGAGAACTGCATTATTATAGCTCCCGATCTTTGTTTCAGTATTTTAAACACACCCTCACCTCTCCCGAGCATCTTTTTCAATCAACCCCAGCAGATTTAGCAACGTGAAAGCTCGCATAAACTGCCAAGTTTAATTTATAAACACGGTTTTTGTCAATAAAATATTTTTGTCATTAACGTATTATTTTTTTATACCTTATTTTGAATTCTAACTGTAAAGTAGGGCAATCGTGTCAAGGGAACTTCTTATTGATTGGCTCCCTTTAGGCCACGAGAATTTTGTGTTCCCAAATAACTGAATTCTATTAAAAAAATTTATTTTTTATAATACCTTGTAGGCATTATGTGATCATAATAATAAATCAAAATGTCGTCACTCGTTTTCATAAGAAAAACACATTTAGGATTGATTATATCCTCATTTTAACATAAAGTCACTCTTTAGTGAAGGACCCACGTCAAAATAGAATAAAGTATAATTTAATGGGTTGCAGAAGTTAATTATTAAAATTCAATTTATTTTGCATGGTTGCGCCACATAATTTTGTGGTAAATTTTAAAAAATCGCGGTAAAAAACCATTCGTTCAGAAGTCGATAGCGTAGCTTCCGTTTCCCGCCAGAAAGTTCCAACAGCGATGTTCATTAAATAAACCTTCGATTTTACCACTTCAAATTGATAATTTTATTTAAATTAGTTTGTTTCATTAAAATTTTAATAATTTCAACCTTAAATTTAATTTATTTTTAGTTTTATTGACGTTTTTAACGTCATATCGAAGACATCAAAAATCGATGCTTGACTTTAATCGACAGTCAAACGTGTTTTTGACGAATTTACATCTCTCAGCTGTCTTAATTTGAGCAAAACATCTGACAATTTGTTTAAACTATCATTTTCTTTACAAATTCTCAATAATCTGTTGAGAAAAGAAGAAAATTAACATAAAATCGATAACTGAAACGCGATTCTTCCGGCAGTGAAAAAGTGACGTCACCCACCCCACCCAGTTTCGAGTTAAGCTTAAGCCCTCAGAGCGATTTTCCGTTTTGCGGCCATTTGCTTCTGGGCGAGCGACCTGTTCTCATCTATTCGAAGTAAATTTAATTCAAATATAAAATAAAATGAGAGAAATTGTCCATATCCAAGCCGGTCAATGCGGTAACCAGATCGGAGCTAAGGTAAGAAAATTCAAACTTTTTCGTTGAAAAAAAAAAATTGTTTAATTTTTTTTTTTCATGTTTTATCGTTTTTATTGTTTAAAAGTTATCATTTTATTGTTTTTATTACGTTTTATTCTTTACTTGTGTATTTTCAGCTGTTCTTTATTGATTTATAGCTCCATGATCTACCTTAACCGGTTTCCGGTTTGAGCGAGCCGGCCTCGTCGAAACATGAAAGCCGGCCTTTTAGACAGACCCCACAAATCTTATTTTCCATCGAAAAATAAGGGAATTCGTTAGAAGGGTCGATTTTATATAGCGGAGGGGTTTTAGGGCCGGCAAATTTCCGGGCGGGTTAGCTAATGGCGGGGCGGTGGCCGGGCTTGTCCGCCCGATCATTTTTACCCCGAATTGCCCGAGTATGCGTGCCCCGGATGCCGCATTCTCCTTTCCCCCAATCGTTATTCCTAATTTTTCGAACTTTTATTTTTTACGCAAAATTTAAATTTTTAGCGAAATAAAATTTAACGAGTTTAACGGTCTGGCGGGTTCGTTAGTGGGAGAAACGGACGCGCGCTAGGCGGGAAAAAATATTCGTTAGTTAACGGTTTTCTTCGACCTTTCTCTCTTTTTACGAGCGGCCGCGGTCAAAAATTACAGTCATAAATTTTTCAATTCCTAACTGCGGTTTTGATGTAATTTTTTTTTTCTTCTAGGAAATCGATTTTTCTATCCTTTCCCCTATTTTTAACGAGTATGCACTCGTTCGTTAAAAATTTTGAATTTTAACGGCCGCTGATTGGGCCGTTGACCTATGGAAGATAAAATATCGGATGATCTTGCGACCTCTCAGATTTTCGAAAAGACCGGGATCGCGATAATTTTACCTTGACGAAAATTTTCCTGGACATATTACGGAAAACTCATTCTTCCTCCAGTTTTCACTTCGCCACGGAAAAAAGTCATTTTTTACCCATATTGCATTGCTTTTTGTAAGGGCGAAATTTATTTGTCGATCTCGACCAGATTTGGCCAAAATTTTCCTTCGAAATTAAAGTTTTACTTAACAGTCGATTTTTGCCAGTTTTCTTCGATTTGCTCTGAAAAACTTTTTAAAAACCTTCGTTTTTCCCATGGTTTTTGGACGGAAAAACTAGCCATTTTTGCGTCGTTTTTTGAGCTAAATATGTATATATTAATTTATCAGCGATCTAAACCGGGAGAAACTGCCCTGGGTATATACATACTTCTGAAGTATCTTGACTTTTTGCACAAATGGGACATTACTGCTTTAGGCCGGTAGACGCTCCGTTTTGGACAAGTTTTGTCTGCACGGTTCTACACCAGATAAAACGTTGCGTGTAGACTTTTAAAGTACGTGCAAAGACTATTGCACAGTTGAATTTCTTAAAACTGCACGGACAATTCTGTGTAGATTTTTGCATCATTTTATTTTGTTGCTCAAAATTTCTCAGCTCCTGCGAACCAATCCTCTTGAAATCCTATTAAGAGGTGATCTGTGCCAAATTTCAAGTTGATCCGTCCACTAAGAGCTAAGAAAGACGCAAAAATCCATTCCAGTAAACACACCAGCAGTACCGTGCATAACTTCGTTGGTATTTTGCCAATTTACATCGTCATTTTGAAAAAGAATTTCTCTATTAACGTGATCCTGGCATAGGAAACGACTTAGCCAATTGATTAGTTTCCGGTGAGCCTCCCACTGTCGGCGTTCCTCATTTTTTGAAGTATTAACCTTGAAATTTTATTCATCAACGCTTCAATTGTTTTATTCTTATTTCCAACCTTATTATCCTTCAATTCTTTTGTTAAGTCTTATTTCTAAACGGAAATGTTATAAAATTACGATCACGAAGTTTAAAAACTTAGAGGGGGTGAAAACTCTGAGGAAGCAGGTGGTGTCCTATTGAAAAAAAAAGTTGTATCACGTGGCCCCAGAAGGTAGAAATTACCCAACCACCTGGCCCTTTTTACGCTTTCCAGCACGAAAAGTACACATTTTAGGTTTTCTATGTTGCACACATTAACCATTTTAAAGAATATCTCAACTACCGGTCTGTTTTATTTCGAGAAGTTTTAAGAGCTCTTTTCGTAGGTTTAAAAATAGTTATAAAGGGGATTATTTCTAGTCCAGACGCCCGTGTTAAGTTGTTACTCCAGTCAAGAAGAGAAAAAAACACGAGGATGCAATTGATGACGAAATAGGTCCCCAAAAAAGGACAAATCCTTAGCATCTCCTCTTATGGGTTTTGCTTTCCATTGGTCATGAACTGATTAATTTTCAAAAATATTTTTTTTTAAATGACCTTTGTAGGCAAAACGTGATAGTAGGTCAAAGAAATGTCTGAATTCTTCTTTTTTTACCTTTCCCCGTTTTCTCTTTGATCCTTGTGATTAAAGTCTTGGAAATATGAATTCTTTTAAGTAGAACAACTTTTTTTTTTAGTTCTGGGAAATTATCTCGGATGAGCATGGAATTGACCCGACTGGAGCTTACCATGGAGATTCCGATCTTCAATTGGAAAGAATTAACGTTTATTACAACGAGGCATCTGGTATGACTTCATTAATTTCCTGTTGAAATAAGGAATTGTGTTATCGGGTATTATATTTTTTGTTTGTTTTGAAGGTGGAAAGTATGTACCCAGGGCTATCCTTGTCGATCTCGAACCCGGCACCATGGACTCCGTTAGGTCTGGACCTTTCGGACAGATTTTCAGGCCTGACAACTTCGTTTTTGGACAATCTGGAGCCGGTAACAACTGGGCGAAAGGTCATTACACCGAAGGAGCCGAACTCGTAGATTCAGTATTGGATGTCGTCCGTAAAGAAGCTGAAGGATGCGACTGCTTACAAGGATTTCAATTGACCCACTCTTTGGGTGGTGGTACCGGATCTGGAATGGGAACTTTACTTATCTCGAAGATCAGAGAGGAATACCCTGATAGGATTATGAACACATATTCCGTTGTACCTTCACCTAAAGTAAGAGAAAAAAAAAATTATGAAAGGAAGAAATTAATTGCTTTTTAGGTATCTGACACAGTTGTTGAACCCTACAATGCTACTCTCTCAGTCCATCAATTGGTTGAAAATACTGACGAAACTTACTGTATAGATAATGAGGCTTTGTATGACATCTGCTTCAGAACTTTGAAACTCTCGACTCCTACTTATGGTGATTTGAATCATCTTGTATCTCTTACAATGTCTGGCGTGACAACTTGCCTCCGGTTCCCTGGTCAGTTGAATGCTGATCTCAGAAAATTGGCTGTTAACATGGTACCATTCCCGCGTCTTCACTTCTTCATGCCCGGTTTCGCCCCGTTGACATCTCGCGGATCTCAGCAGTACAGAGCCCTCACGGTCCCTGAACTCACCCAGCAGATGTTCGACGCCAAAAACATGATGGCCGCCTGCGACCCGAGACACGGAAGGTACTTGACCGTCGCCGCCATCTTCAGAGGACGCATGTCCATGAAAGAAGTCGACGAGCAGATGTTGAATATCCAAAACAAAAACTCCTCATACTTCGTCGAATGGATTCCCAACAATGTCAAGACTGCCGTTTGCGACATTCCTCCCAGAGGTCTCAAAATGTCTGCCACATTCATCGGTAACTCCACTGCCATTCAAGAATTATTCAAGAGAATCTCAGAACAGTTCACTGCCATGTTCAGAAGAAAGGTAAACACTTCCATCTTCAAATTCAACATTCTAACCTCATTTTTCAGGCTTTCTTGCATTGGTATACTGGTGAGGGTATGGATGAGATGGAATTCACTGAAGCCGAATCCAACATGAACGATTTGGTTTCTGAATACCAACAATACCAAGAAGCTACCGCCGACGAAGACGCCGAATTCGATGAAGAGCAAGAACAAGAAATTGATGAAAACTAAGTCTATTCGCTTAATCACTGTCCCTATCGTCCCCTATCACCCTTGTCGCAAGAATTTATTTTTCTGAGTGTCCGCGTATCAAAATGAGAATTATCGAATTATGACACTCGCATTTCTACTTATTTTTGAAAAGCAAACATTTTTTTTACGTAGATGCCTGCATTTTCCTAATTTCGTATTACGTTTGTTTTTTATGTTTATATACTTTCGACTTTAAAAATATATACCTACTCAAAAAACTACTTTTTCTTTATTTAACCTCCTAAGCAAAAAAGAGCTAAAAATTATTTTATTGAAAGAGAACAAAATCTAGGCCGAAAGTTCAGCAAGATCAGGTAAAAGATAAAGATCGATCGGCGGCCTCTAAATTCAAATGCCTTCAGTTTGAAATCCATGACAGTCAGGACTTTTCTTGGAATTGGCTCCAGACACGCACCGCCAACCATGTTAAACAATGAATGGAAATGATGGGGGAGAGAGTATTGAGGGCAAACCTTGAGTGTTAAGTCCTTGAAAAAAAATTGTTTATTTAAACAGAAAAAAGTCGATACCCTCATTTTGGCACCTGTTATACTTCGATAGGAAAATGTGGGGAGGAACGCTGCCTCTTTACTTGATTCAAGAAATTCCAGTTCGATATTTTAGCGAGGTACCAGTGAGAGTAATTTTCGTGATAATGGTCGGGGGAGGTGTTTCTTTAGGAAATGAAGCCTCTTCGTGTTGGCCAAACATGACGATATCCAGTTACAAATGAAGCAGACAAAAAATAGGTCGATAACGTCCGTAATTAGGGAAAACGATTTAAAAGCCCAGGTACCGCACGTAGTGTGCGTCATGACAGGAATGAGTCATGAAATTCGTCATCCACGTTCCGAGCACGGGCGCGACACTTCCCTCCCGTCGTGCAGTTTTATTGTCTTATGCTATCTAGAATCGTTTTTTGACATTGCATCACGCGCTATTTATGTTTTCGAACAAAAAAAAAAAAAGGATTTTCTTTCTCCCTCTACGTGATTTCGCTCTGAGGGGGTCGATTTTGCTAAGGAGACCAGACAGACGCCAACAACCCCATAAACTGACGCCAAGTCCTTGATTATATCACTCACAAACGTCCCCCCCTTTCCGCATTGAAAAAATGTCATAGTGATATTTACAGTGTGAGAAATAAATTAAGTTGGGGAGACACAAAACCACTCACGTGAGTGGGGGTACAAATGTCTCGAAAACTTCTGGACCGAATTTTGTCGAAAAATTCCCTTGGAGGTCTTCGATAAATTTCAGCAGGGAACTCGACTCCGTTTTCACTTTCCTCAGCTCCCTGTTATGTATTGAACGATCGACTTGAAATTTTCAGGGTTTCCTCTTATAAAGAAGATGCCAAATTTCAAGATGATCGGTCCACATGGAGCCAAGAAAAACCTTGAGTAGACGAATTGTTCTTCAGTTGCTAAATTCCTCCATTTCCATAGTCTTGTTTTGCTTGATTTCTTTGGACGACTTCTCTGTTGAGAGTCACAATAAAATAGATACCTGCATTTTAAAATAAAGTACAGGAAAGACGACACAAAAATAGTACGTGTACGCCTAATAATAAAATTTAAAGGGGTCTTCCCCTTGCATCCTGTGGTCTTGTCTTCGAATAAAAAAAATCTTCGAATATTCTCGAGTTTATAAAAACCCTTTTCATAAACATCAACTTTTGTAAAAACGACCTTGCGCGGCTTAATTAACTTTCCTAATGCGCTTTTCGTACGTTGACCCCGTTTTTGTGTTCGAACAAAAGAAATTGACACATGTTGACTTTATTGATGGTTTTTCATTGATGTTTGAAGTCACGGAATCCCTTTTTAAACGATGCCATCGAACTTGGTAGTCAATGATAGTACAACAATGACAGAAAGGCAAAATGAGCACATAATTATCTTAATTTACGAGCCATACGCTAAGGCAATTAGAACGGGATAGCCATAGCAACGACAGTCTGGAGCGTCAGAATAACTATGAACTTCGTTTTAGTCAACATAATACCTGGTTTCTCTTGGGGTCTAGGCAATCTCCAAAAAATTAATGGCTGGGAACCGTCGTTTATGAAAAAACCAAAAATTCAAAATTTGGATCCCCTCCCCCAAAGGGGTTTACTCGTAGATGGCGGATTGGTCTATGCCAAGATCTCCGAATCCTTATAAAATTTGACCTCTCACTTTTTTTTTTTATATTTCCTGGGCGTATTGATTGCCATTTAGGGGGTTTCAAAGGAAGATTTCTGCAATTCAAAATAATGCTATTTTTATCTACTTTGACATTATCGTAAGTCACGACTTTTATTTGGGACGAAATTTAAATTTTTACTGTTAGCACAGATTTTCCTTTGGGAAAATCTACCATCGATTGCCTTGCGGTACTAAATACGACTGTTTTAACCTTCGCTCAGGACATAGACCGCGTCTCAAGTATATTTATCCAGAGGGGGAAGAATTTTTATTACTAAAAAAAATAATCGCTTCCGAAATATTTTTTGATCGTATCATATTTCTCTAAAAATATTCCTATTTTTGTTTCTTTTCCTATTCCTGAGACTTTTTGCTTCCTTCTTTAATAATAGGTACAAGTACCTAGTGAAGTGTTTTGCGAAGAAAAATTTAAAATCGTTTTATTAAAATTTCAAGTTGCATAAAATTGGGGAGAGCAAAAAGTTTCGCTACTTTAGTAAAGTGACCGTCAGGAAAATGCTCGTTGAATCACCTTGATGAGTCATACACTCGAGCAGTCTCGAAGGAAAGTGAACTTCTATTGATTTTGACGATGTTTTATTTTCAGCGCTCCGATAAATTTTTTTTGTTTTTGCGAAATCTTTTATTTTGAAATTGATTTTATTGCGAAATTATTTTTTGATTGAATTTAGTCAACATTATGAAATATTTGGTCCTCTTTGTATACGAGAATCATTGGGAAAAGGATTGAGTCATGTCGAAACCGCAGAGCGCCACCCACAAAAGAAAATAAAAAATCGCTAAAATTTTAGGCATGCACTTATTTTTTATTTATTTATTTTTATTATTATTATTATTATTATTATTATTTTTTTTTTTTTGAAACGCAATAGTGAGGGACTTGTGACTACGACAATACACGAGAACGACTCAGATGAGCCGAGCACATGAGTTATGACTTATGACTAATTTATTTGCTGGCCTATGATCTTTGAGGTAGACCATTGGGTATAGAAAACCGAAACATTTTGGTGGACTTTGACCCTTTTCACTCCTAGGGCACGATTTTTGGATCGAACATTTTGGTGTTTTGAGAAGACAAAAAATTGCGTTTCTAGTTTCCTTGGGAAAGAAGGAAGCACTTTGGTGGACTTTGACCCTTTTTCACTCCTAGGCCACGGCCAGGGATCGAACATTTTGGTGTCTTGAGAAGAAAAATTGAAGGGCCAGGGGCATAAACAGGGGGGGGAAAAAGATGAAAGTCACTTTTTTCGTCGATTTCGAGATATTAGCGCTATCTAGGGGCTATGAAAGAGTACTATTATCTGGTAGAAAAACAAGGGGGAAAAACGTGACACATGTCCATAGACCGGTGTGTTTAGTCTATGCACATGTCAAAATTCACAAAATCGTAGAGAAAACGACAAAATCCATTAAATGACGTAGCCGACGAAACCCCCAGCGTATCTGTCACTTTTATAACCATCGTTATAACCTCCATATTTTCCTGCGTATCTTTTGCCTCTAATCGTAACTTTAATTTAATTAACAAAATTAATCTAAAGGACAACCAATTGGTCATTTTATTGAATTTCATTGTGTGCCGCTTTAAACTGGTCGGACCAGTCTTAATCTAGTGCGTCTTTTTAAATGTTTGTTTTCGTCTTGTTAGTCTAAGGTCGTCTCGTATTCGAGTGAGTGACGAAAATGGCAACGGTTCAGCAGCCGCAGCAAGAATCGACTACTCAGCTTGAATTCCATCAGGCGATGGCAGATTTCAAGACCATGTTTCCGGACATGGACAATGATGTTATCGAGGTGAGCTGGGTGGGTCTGGCTATCATTGGGAATCTGTCAAGTTCAGTCCGCTTCTGCTAAAGTTCAATGGTTCATAATGTTGAAGCTGGGATTGGCTCAAATAGTTTTATCTGGACAGCCAGCACAGACTGGTAGTCTCGATGATTTGCATCTACATTTCAAAAAGATTGATGCTTTCTCAGCTCCCGGTAATCAACTTGAAAATTGGCAGAGATCTTCTTTTATGCAATAAGAAAATCCTCTGAAAATTTCAAGTCGACAGGTCCACAGGGAGCTGAGAAAATGCACATTTTGAGTTGATATCCACTTGCACTGATGTTGTCTATAAGTGGATACTTGACTCTTCGTAGCTTTTTCTCAGCTTCCCGTGGACTGATCGACTTGAAAATTGACAGATATCTTCTTTAATGTGATAAGAAAACCCCCTTAAAATTTCAAATCGATCGATCCAAAGGGAGCTGTGAAAATGCACTTTTTGAGTAGAGTATCCAGTTTTACTCAAATGCATTAGTGGGCTCATAATTGCTTTTTCTCAGCTTCTTGTGGACCGATCAACTTAAAAATTGACCCAGCTCTTCCTTGATGTGTTGAGAAAACCCCCTAAAAATTTCGAGTCGATCGGTCTGCAGGGAGCTAAGAAAACCCCATTTCCTCTTTTTGATCCACTCTTATCATAAATGTTCCTTTTTTCAGGCGGTTTTGAGGTCAAATGAAGGTGCTGTCGATGCGACCATAGACCAACTTTTGGCGATGAGTTGCGACAACGAAAATGAAAAGATCAGAAATGAGATCGACGACTTACCTCCTTTACCTACGTCCGATGAACCCGATGGAGCTGGAATGTACGCATTAAAAAAAAAAATTTCAAAAATTTTATTTAAATATTTTTAGCTGTGCTAGCCAAACGACACCGAAAGATGCCCTCAGGTCGATTAAAGGATGGAAGCCCCCTCTTCTGATTCCACTCCCACATGACTTCCTCCGACTCTCATCGGACACTAAACAGGTCAGTAATTGCCCTTATTGAACTCCCTCACCCTCCTCAAATAGGCCTACGTCGTTTCTATTTGATGAAGAGAAAAAAAAAAGTTTATTTCAATATAGTTTCCGAAGAATAATAACCGATCATGTGGTTCGCATCATTGTGGAACAAATTAAGAACGAGAAGAAGATGGAAGAAAAGAGAACGGAGAAGACATAAAGCAGAAATCGCTTTTATCCAGGTACTTTTTGGGTTGGAAATTAATCAGTCTGCGACTCAAACCTAATATCATCTTTTTTTAAAAACTTTGAAGTGATACTAATTTTAAAATACTGAAAGTGGTTAAGATAATTGTATTGCTTGAAATATGGTTGTAGATGGAAGCAGATTTGGAAGATGAGCGAATAGCGATGCTGCTTCAAAATGAAGAATTCATGGCGGAGCTGCGTTGGAACAAAGATTTTCTCTCGACTTTAGAAAATGGTAAATTCCTTAAATTTATCAAATTACTTAATAAATTGGCATTGTTTTGATTAACAGACAGCCCTCCGGAAGAAAGACTCGCCAGCTTCCCAGGACGAATGGCCGACGACGACCTTTTCAAAGAAAGACTGAGAAATATGGGAAAAAGTAAGTCAATTGAAAAAAAAATTTTTTTTCATCTAAACCCTTTTGTATTTTCAGTGTCAAAAAAAAAGTTTTCTCAGCTAGCCAAAGTGTTCACCGGGAGAAAGAAAAGGACGCCAAATGCGAAAACGATTTTGAACCAAGGAGCGAATCCATCTCGCGACAATCTCCTTCTCAGAGAAGAAGAAAGCGAAAGTTACTAGCTCTCTTTATATTTCATGTTTTTTTAGAGTAATCATAACACTAGTCTCACATGAAATCAGCAAAAAGGTGCCTTTTGGCAAACATTAGAGCGATCGTCGGTCGCTTAGCTGTGACTTTTCATTTCCGCTAATTATAAATCTGCTCGATTTCTGTAATCATAGAATAATCTCATTTTTTAGAATCTCGCTGTTACTCATTTGTTCATTTTGGTAAGTTTATAAGACTGAAGTTGATCCAAAAAATTATGAGCATTGAAAACTCCAAATTCTTTTAGTTAATTAGTTACCATTTTGTACCAAAGTTTTCTTAAGTTTGAAATTTGTTACCATAAAGTTGTGTCCAAAATGCAGGCCCTGGCCTCTGAAGGTTGTAGTGTGGACTCTCATATCAAAAAGGATTCTTTTGAGCTCTCTGTGGACCAATCGAGCTTTTTCATCACAATGAAGAATCATGCAAAATTTAAAGTCTTCAGGGAAGTCCTTTTTGAGAAGAGGAAAGGAATGCCCTCCTTGGCCAAATTTCAATTGTGGAACTGAAAAACTTCCTCCTTGAGTTTCACTGCAAATACCTTGATTTTGTTTAGAGCAGTGCTCTTTGTCCGCTTTAAAAAAGCAATAAAAATGCTCGGATGTGTTAAGACGTAAGATTTGTTAAGGAAATTATGTATTCATAATTTATTTGTTAATTTTTATTCAATAATAAATATTAATAAAACTTGATTTTGTTTTTGTATAAAGATATAAAACAATCATACAACTTTTTAGACGGGAGGTTGGCTCTTTTCAGGCTGTTGAAGGGCCGGATTGTACGGGGGATGTCTCTCCGATGGTATCGCTGCGTAGTTATTGACCTTTGTTTGCGTCTGATAAACTGGCGGATATCTCGTACGATAGCAACACACCGAACAAATACAACTGAGACAGCTGCAGAATAAAGAGAGCAGAAGGGACAAAACGATGATACACGCGATGCCTAAAATGAACGGATGCTGCCTCTCGAGGATGACGAGATCGTTCCAGGTCGTTGTGGCCCATTGGTCGAAACTTTCAACTCCGCCGTAAAACCAACTTATTATAGATCCCATGATAAAATCAATTAGATTTTCAGGTAAATATTAGTCGTAGAAATTGATAAGATAAGTAGGTAACTCAAGTCCACCTTGTTACGTAACATTTGTTTACCCTGTTATGTAACAACTTGATCCATTCATAACTTAAATTTTCGCTTGTTGTTTATTTTTTCATCGAGATGGCGTGGTTTTATTAATTAATTTTGAGTTCAATGGTCCCCCTCCCCCGTACATCCAAACTCAACAAGTTCTTCAGAAGATTTGGGCTGTTGGATTTGGGTGGTTTTGGGAACCCACGATCCTAGTTTGGAATTACCAGAATGTTTGTACACAAAAGTCGATTGGTCAAGTTGGTGAGGCTGTAGCCCTGTCTGACTGAATAAGAAGAGGAACATGATAACAGTGGAAAACCGGATTTTTGAAGTTTTATATCTCGGCTCCCTGTTAACCGATCGTCTTGAAATTTTCAGGGCTTCCTACTATTGTATTAGAAAAGGTCTGTATCAATTTTAAGGTAAATCGGTCCACAGGGAGCTGGCCGAAAAACGGGTTTCCTTACGACCAGTAAATACCATTCGTGAAAATTCTTGGGTTTTTTTGGCTCATAATTAAGCATTTATTTAATATTTCCCATGTGTTTTAAATACATAAGGTGTATACTTAATAGCGCGGTATGTGTAGACGGAAATTGAGACAACATGGATAGTGAGGACGACGAAGATTAACGAACCGTAGTCATCCTTGTCTTCATAGATCCAAGGGAAGAAATGGATGCAATCGGTCGAACGAACGAGCATGTCGCCGATCGCAATGACAAACGTTCGCAAATGCGGCGGACCTTGATACATGGCTAATTTCATGAGGGTGTACAATTGTATCATATCCGCGAGTCCCATTAGAAATATAAAAGGTATGGTCCATTTGAAATCGACTGTTCTAGGGTTCCTGATGGTGAATATTCTCATTCCTCCTGGGGTGATCGGTTGAAAGAGCAAAACCGCGTATATGCTGTCCATCTCGAAATTGAAGTTTAGAAGAACGACCGTATTGTTTGTCATCGCTTGTATTTCGTAAAGGCCTTCTTCTAAATTTTCAGCCTTCATTTCCTCATTGTTGGTTTCAATTTTTTTTTCGCTTCGAGTTCCTTTTTTGAAGTTCAACGTCACGTTTGCGCTTGATGGAAGAAGGTATATAAGCGGTGGCTTTCCTCTCGAATCTTCGGTCAAATCTTGTTCAAACTTGAGTTTTCTTATACCACGGGAAGTGATTGCATAAACAATCGATTTCGCTTCGACACCACGTATCGATGTGCTTTCGTGAATGCCGAATTCTGGTATATGTACTCGGATGGCCATTTCTTCAAAATGAATGGAAAACGTGATCATGCTATACGAAGAAAGGGTCGTGTTGATCAATTCGGAACTGATGACCGCACTTGAATTGGCAAGATTGTAAAGCTTCATTTGTACGTTGCCTTTTTTCGGTACCGTCCCTACCCCAGCGAAGACGATACTTTGTAAAATCGCAAGGTAGATCAAAGAGACCGTCAACAACCCTAGAGAAATTCCAAAATGCTTCAACTCTTTCAAGATGATACCTTTTCTCTTCAGGAGTGGTATCAATACGAAAAAATAAAGCAAAACTCCCACCACGCCAGAGAAAAAATAGAAACCTTGAAAATTTTCCAAAAGGCTGTCGCTTTTAATCATTCTAGGTTGCATTTCATACAGGACTATTAAGTGGCCCATGCAGTTAAGGCCGGAAAACACAAAAAAGCACATAATGCTCACCACAACCCAAAACCTTTTTGTATAAAATATGTCGACGTCTTGAAATTTCGTCTGAGTCTTCCTTCTTCCTTTAAACAAATTTACGATCATGCTGAATGTGACCAATGCGACTGTAGCGAAGTGTCCGAAAGACGGGCTATGCTTTTTGATGTATTTGTAGAGCAGGATGAGGATTCCTAAGCGAAGGATGGCGACGATCGATTGCCAAAATGTGAAGAAGTATGGAAGAAAGGCTGCGCTTATGAAGGAGCGAATGATTTCCGAACAGGCTTTAAAGATGCTTAAGAAAGTCAAATGCAAGAGGAGATACACAAACCAGACTTGGTCGACGTCGACTTTCATATGGCGCAGTTGAAACAGGACGAATGACCATGAGTTCGAAGTGGTCGAGTACTGGATGAAAAAAGGGACGTAGCTGTAGTAAAGGGTCTGCTCGGAAAACGGATAAAAGAAATTCATGACCGTCGCCAAGATCGTGGTGATGACACTCAATGTCGACACGGCCAACTCCACTCGGTAGTCCTCGAATGCGCAGTCGGTCCAAAACGCAAAGAGGACTCCAACCAGTGGAGTGAAGAACAGAATCAGTTGGAGATTCCAGAAAGAATTAGCCGGTGCGTGTCTTAGTGTGTGGATATTCAGCATGTAATCAATCATCACGAAGTTGGTCGTTGTTGTCAATGTTAGGTATAGAACTAACGCATTTAACTTCAAGCGGTCATGTGTCGTTTTTATTGGATTATACTCGAACGATCCCTTCTGTACTGTTTTTCCCGTTCCTACACTCGTTTTTGACAATCCGTCTTCCGTTTTTGCCTCCTCCTCCTCCTCCTCCTCCTCCGCTTTTGACACAACCTCCGTTTTTGACATCTCCTCCGCTTCTGACACAACCTCCGTTTGTGACACCTCCTCCGTTGTTGACATATTTGAAGCTAAATAAAAAACTAAATAACATTAATATTGTGAATTTTTGAAGCATATGGCAATGAAAAACATGGCCCTGACCCCTGATCAAAGTACCATTACTATAAGTCCTATTGAACAGTATTTTATGATATTCTGGACTCACAAGGCACTCTCTGGTTTTCAACTTGTCAATTACTTGAGGAGTAGCCGCTGGGAGTAGCTTGGGCCCTAAACAAAGCACATTACTATACGTCCTACATATTTGGACAGCATTTTTATATTCAGAACTTACAAGGCACTCCTGCTCCGATTTTCAACTAGGCAGTTGGGTCTCTTGGGGTCTAAGCAAATCACGGTTTGGCATAAGGTTTGAATCATAGATGTGCTTGGACTAGTGTGGTAATGCGTGCTGATGTCTGGGGGTCAAAGGTCAAACTTTTCAGTTTTTCGCCTGTATCTAGAAAACCATACTTCCTAGCGACATGACTACTCAGTTAAAAATTAAAGCTGAGAAAATTTTCTACAAATTGATAAATCACTTTTATTCTTCTCTTTTTCTCGAGATGGTAACTTTTATTCGTTATCAATGTTTCCGATCTTGAAGTCGGTCATCTAAAATTACCACTTTTATTTGGGCCCCACATTGTTCTATTTTCCGAGGGAGAACCACTAGTGCGATTGAGTCCAGACTAGGCTTTAAGGGTAAAAAACTACTTTCCTAACTGTCGGAGCCCTCCATCTTTCATGGTTCGAAAATGGTTAACCTTTAATGGCCATTCGACACAAGAATTTCGGGAAAACCCAATTACTTTTGTAAGCCCTATGGGAGAACCACTCATCCAATCGAGTCGAGACTACACTCATTTCAAAGGTAATTGACTAAAGAACGTTTTACAAAAAGTCCTCCATCTTTTATGGTCTAGTGGATTTTACAGAAGTAAGTCTTTTCTAGTCGAAACTATACTCATTTTAAAGATAACTGAATTACGAAGGAGGATCGAAATTCCTAATGGTATAGAAATGGTGATGAATAGTATAAAATCAAGGAATGCGATATGGATCCCCAAAGCGCCTGAACGATCTAAGCCATCAACACCTTCAAGAAAAGCAGGTTTAGCATCCGCAGCGCCTTCAAAAAGAGGGGAAGGCTGTTCGGTTGGTACACCATCACGTGAGTCATCATTTCCGCTCCGCCGAACCCGAACCTATCAAATCAGCTGTTTTTCTCCTCAAGTTCAAAAGGTTCAAAAGGAAAATGTTTGTTTTCATTTCATAAACTAAACTTTCCTTCAAAAAAATAAAATCATCTCCTCGCCCCTCTCTTACCATCCAGCTCGTACCTTCTATCCCCATCATGATAACACCTCCCATATTCCAAATATCGAACAAACAATGAATGTTCGCTTAAATTTTAACACTTTCATTACGTAAGTTTGTATCTAAAATTTTAAACTATGGAAACGTCTCACGAAAAAATGAACGAAAGTATCGTCGCAAACGGTAAGAATTGTAATAAATAAAAGTGTAAATAATTTTTTTTCACTCGATGCTGTATCTTCTTGCTTCCTTCAGTGTTGTCTTCAATGTTTTTTAATATTTTGATTTCAAAAGCCTGCAATCTTTGCTTTCTGCTTGTCATTATAGATCTTTCTGTTGAGGCGCTGTTAGCACAAATTGTGGAACTAAAAAGCGAGAATCAAAAGGCAACCGAAGAGTTTGGTGCACAAAGAGCTAAGCTCAAAGAACTTTTCTTGCAGAGAGAAGGTAGTTTTATGGAGTATCAAGCTTGAAAATTTCGTTTCTCCTTCAAGAGAATAAAGCAAACAAGATCCGTTTATTCGTCGCTCAAAAGAAGTTACCATAACCGATCGATTGAAGTTTGGCCGATTGGTCCACTTGTTCTTCTCTTATTAATTCCTCAGTTCCCCGTGGACTGATCGGCTTAAAATTTTGCACATCTCTTCTTTATATAAACAGGGAGAAACCCTGAAAATTTCAAGTCGATTGGTCCACAGGAAGCAGAGAAAACGACATTTTGATTGACCAACTTCCGAAGCACTTTGTCCAGTTTGTTCTTGATTTGCTTTATTTTCTTCACGTGTGTGCAGCGCATACTGTTCATACACAAGCTTTATGCCTTTTTCTTTTACTTCTTCTTTTTCATAATAAAATATTTGTGATTTGATTCATTTTATTTAATTTTCATAGATGAGCTGAGGAAACTGCGAGATGAAATCAATGTATTGCGTAAAGAGTTGGATTCGTCCAGGATGGAAGTGACGGAAGCTCGATTAGAACTCGAAACGAAAGATATCGAAGGCGTCAAAAATGTTGAAGAACTTTCGTCTCTTTTTCAACTTCTTAATTGTTAGTTTCGTTTTTAATGTCGATTATTAAAATGGAAGTTTTTGTACTATTGGAGGGGGATGTAGTGGTGGGATCCGGTGAAGGGAGGGTCCAGGAGGGTAGGGGAGGTCATGGGAGAGTGATGGAATGTTCTGGTAGGGTGGGGAAGTGAGGGAAGTGTCCAAGCATTGGGGAGGGCAGGGGAGATGATGGGAGAGTGGTGGAATGTTGTGGTATGGAGGGGAAGTGATGGCAGGGTCCAAGAGCGTTGGGGAGGGTAGGGAAGGTGATGGGAGAGTTGTGGAATGTTGTTGTATTGTCCAAGAACGTTGGGGAGGGTAGGGGAGAGTCCAGGAGGGTAGGGAAGGTGATGGGAGAGTTGTGGAATGTTGTTGTAGGGTCCAAGAGCGTTGGGGAGGAGGAGGGTAGGGAAGGTGATGGGAGAGTTGTGGAATGTTGTTGTAGGGTCCAAGAGCGTTGGGGAGGGTAGGGGAGAGTCCAGGAGGGTAGGGAAGGTGATGGGAGAGTTGTGGAATGTTGTTGTAGGGTCCAAGAGCGTTGGGGAGGGTAGGGGCACAGGCAACAATAAACAGAATAGGGCGGTAGGGGAGAGTCCAGGAGGGTAGGGAAGGTGATGGGAGAGTTGTGGAATGTTGTTGTAGGGTCCAAGAGAGTTTGTTTTGGATCAAAATTTTGTTTAGAAAATGAATGGGAGTTGTGTTGTTTATTGAAATTCCGTTGATAACATTGTTTCATTAGCATAATTATCATGTTTTGACCACTTTAGCGACACTTGAGGAATCGAGTCGGTTGAAGGAGGAGATCGGAAAATTGAAAGGTCACAACGAAGAGCTCGAAACGCTTTTAATGAATGTGAGATCGACGAACCAAAATAGTTCCGTCGTCGGTGATCTCAATTTGGTGAATCCTGGTACGATGTTTACGACTTTGGCTCGGAAAGTCAAAAGCCAGCTTGGAGCCGCCGATTTAGTCCCCCATCAAGTCGAAAGCTTGGAAGAAAACATGAGAAAGGTAAACGAATTTTTATCAACCAATTTTTTTCATTCTAAATACTCATTAGGCCAAAGAAGACGCCGAAGTGATGAAATCGTTAGTCTTACCTCTCGAGGAAGAAATCAGAGCTCTCAAAACTAAATTAAGAGAAACCGATGAACAACTTCAAAAATATCAAAAAGTAACAAAAAACGTAAAATAAATTAAAATAATTTATGATTAATTTATTAGGAAGAAGCGAGTGAGAATGTAAAGCTTGTAGACCTTGTAAGTTAGAAAATTTTATTTAAATTAAAAATGTTTAATATTTTATTTTATCAGGGATCGCCTACAGAAGCTCAGAAAAGTAAGGATTCACCATCAACAATTTGGTTTCATATTTTATTTGTTTAGGTTGTGTGATGTGCTCGAATTATGAAACGAATTTAGTTCAAGAGCAAGCGAAAATCGAAGATTTGGAACGGCAATTGGCCGTTATGAGCAAATCGAAAGAAGAATTGGACAAAGGGATTCTTTTTAGGAAGCAGCTTGAAGAAAAGTGGGCCGAAAGCAAAGAAGAACATAAAACCCAGGTGATCATTACTTGATGGGCCCTTTTTAGCCACAATTTAAACCATAATATGACCCTTTTGAGGCATATTTGGACCCCTAGTTGCCAACTTGTCTCTATCCAAGGATAATTTTTAGGTTGCTGAACTCCAAGGAGTGATCAAAGAACTCGAAGGAGATTTAATAAACTTGAGAAAATCATTCACAAAAGCGACGGAAACATTAAAAAGTGATTTCAAAAAATTAATCGAAGAAAGGAGGTCGACCGAAGAGAAACTCAATCGGTAAAAACGCAAATTTAAAAATGATAAAATTTTTAATTTTTATTAGTTTACAACTTGAAAACGAAATTCTCGTCGGGAAACATAGCGCATCAGCCACTGAGCTTCAGAATGAAAAAATCAACCTTCCAGATAGTGTAGAAGTTGGTTTTTTCTTTATTTTTTTTTATATTTTGTAACATTTTGCTGTAGAAACTTCATGAAATATGGTTGACGCAACGAGAGCAACTTATAGCTGCTCGTGTAGGACAGGAAAGGAGTGAAGAAAATGTCAAATCGTTGGAACGAATGTATAAAGATACGATGGACAAAGTGAAAGAACAGAACAAAGAAATAAATCAGCTAAAGTGAGCTATTTGTTTGAATAAATTTTGTTTTTATTTAATATTCTTTTAGGCGAGATCTCGACCAAAGTCATAACGAAACTCTTCACGAGAAGCATTTATTACAGAAATCGTTACAAGAAAATACGATTTTGAGCGATAAAAATTTGTTGTTGGAATCGCAAGTTTCTCAGCTTGAAGACGAGAAGGTAATCAACATTTGAAGCCAAGAAAGTTTCTTAAAAAAAAAAAAAAATTTTTTTTGCAGAAAAAGTTGGAGAAAAGTGAGAGCGAGTTGAGAAACCGACTTTCATCTTTACAAATGGGATTGGAAAACGGGGAAGCGGTTCAAAAGGACTTTGTCATGTTGTCTCAAAGCTTGCAGAAAGAGTTAGAACGTCTACGAAGCCAAAATAACACTGTAAGTTTTATCTTTTTTGGGCTGGCCTTATCCAAGTGTTAGGACCCTGTTAGGCTGGTTTGGACTTCTTATAGCTGGACACCATTTGGACTAATTTTGACTTGTTTTCATGTAATTTCGACCTCTAACAGACCAATTTGGACACATTTTTTGCTAGTTAAGGCTCTTTTTAACTTGTTAACTTTGTAGTTTGGACCGTTTGGGATTTTTAGACTGGGTAGGGCCCATTATTAGACTAGGGTTTGGACCCATTTTAGACTGTTTTGGGCTAGTTTTTAGTATGGTGTGAACTCATTTTCAGACTGTTTTGGACCCATTTCAGACTGGTGTGGACCCATTTAGGGTGGTTTGGACCCATTGTAGACTTTTTGGACTGGTTTGGGGTCCTTTTTAGACTGGTTTGGACCCATTCTAGACTTTTTTGGGCTGGTTTGGGGTCATTTTTAGACTGGTTTGGACCCATTCTAGACTGGTTTGAACCCATTTTAGACTGTTTTGGACCCATTTAGACTGGTTTGGATCCATTTTAGACTTTTTTGGGCTGGTTTGGGGTCATTTTTAGACTGGTTTGGACCCATTCTAGACTTTTTGGTCTGGTTTGGACCCATTCTAGACTTTTTGGTCTGGTTTGGACCCATTCTAGACTTTTTGGTCTGGTTTGGACCCATTCTAGACTTTTTGGTCTGGTTTGGACCCATTTAGACTGGTTTGGGGTCATTTTTAGACTGGTTTAGACCCATTCGAGACTGTTTTGAACCCATTTAGATTGTTTTGGACCCATTCTAGATTGTTTTGGACCCATTCTAGACTCGTTTAGACCCATTTTGGACTGGTTTGGGCCCATTCTCATTATTTGGGGGCAAAAGGAAGTCAAGTCCTGGCAACCCTGCAGTGAGATCCTTCCCGTTCCGTGCTAAAAAGTAATTAATAAATTAATTTTTTTTTTATTAGTTACGATGGGAACATGAAGAAGATGTTCATGCGTGCAACGGATGCGAACAACCTTTCAAATCTAAGAAAAAGGTAAATGAGACAGTTTACCCGTTTCTATGACAACTGACCCCCTTTTTTGTGCAGATAAACTGTAAACACTGCGGTCGGATATTCTGCAACAACTGCCTCAACCATAAAGTGACAAGCGGGCCGAACCAAAGGGAGTCTCGAGTCTGCCAAGTCTGTCATACGCTCCTCAACAGCGAAACCGCGCCTTATTTCAGCACCGAGCCGCCCAAATAAGATCTTCTCAACCCGTTTTAAATTCATCCTAATTATATTTTTTAATTCTGCTCACTGGCATTTTTTGTAATTTTAAAGTGATAAAAAGTGGCTGTAAATTCTATGCTTAGGTTACTAAGATTTTTTTTTTAGCACTTTTTAATTTTTTGCAAACTAGTCAACGGTCGCATCATCGTCTGGTACATTTTTGCAAATTTTTTGTTTTTTCTTTGTTAACATAAATTTTTGACCAAAAATTTGGCTATTGGCCTTCATGCCTTATTTTTATTCTCTCCAGTTCATTTCGATTAGTGTAAGCCTTACAGACTTCTTAGTCAATTCCATATCAATTGCTCCCTTGAAATTTAAATGTTAAGCTTAAAAATTTTGAATTAGGTATCGAAACTTTTAACCGAGAGCAAAGTTAAATTAGGGCAAAAAATAACTTTTTATTTATACAAAACGTCGCATAAATTAGAAGTCTAGTTTTTTTAGAATTTCGGCTTTGGTTGTTGCTCGAGGTACCTGAAAATTCGTCGAAATTCCCTATTTTCCTTATCTAGGGTTTTTCTTCCATCTTGAAAATTTGTTTCCTTTCGAAAAAAATAAATTGTACATAAAATTTATTTAAAATTGATATATTTTTAGCTTCAAAAATTTATTGTACATAAAAAAATAAAATAGTCTTAGCCTAATTGGGGTTTATTTTTGAAACAAACCATTTAAAATGTCTAAAAAGTGCCTCTTTTTAATTGGCTCTTTTTCATAAATTTGGGGTGTTGGACTACTCGTAGGCCGTGTGGAGATTCTTTGAGAATTTTTTCTGATTCTTTTTCTATGTTGAAATGAAGCATTTGTTTGTCTAAAATGGGTACGACTAAATTGTACGTATCTGAAAAAGAAAAGGGATATTATTATGGTGGCAGTACTGTTTTATGGTAAGCTATATGTTGGTGCAGTTGGGGGAAAAAAAAAGTTGCCAAAAGTTGGTATTTTTTCCCATTTTGGCTACTTTCTTGCCCGATTTGCTATGTAAATAATACCAATATTTTTGTTGACGGTAACAATTGTATCAACCCAACGGTTAACTTCATCTTTCCAATACTCTTCTTCTGATTCGTCCAGCGGTAAAGGCCCAATTTTCTTCCTCGTCTTCACCAAAGAATCTTTAAACTCTTGAATTTGATCTCGAATATCTTTTTGAAGGGTAATCCACTGCGGTGTGAAGCCGTTGTCGATAAGAACCTAAATTTTATTAATTGACATAAAAATAAATAAAATACTTCATTCATTTTATGTGTGACAAAATCGACATAAGGATTATAAGTTGAGAGACCCTTCAAAGGCTTTCCAGATCCTCCCAAATTGTCGAATTCACCTCTCGTCATCGATTCTTGAATCAAATCCTCGACTAAACGATCCATACCAAATCTGGAATAAATTTCCTAAAAAAATTGTTTAACAAGATTTTAAAAATTGAAAATCTTACCCAGTTCTGATATCTTTGACTTTCTTTTTGTTTAAACTCCCTTTGGTCGCTAAATCAGTTGCATATTGATTGTTGAGTTTTTTAATTCTGTAGTCGGCAACGTTTTCGAGGCCTTTGCTCACTTTATGCTGGTTGAATTGGCGTTGTCTTTGTGATGGTGTTCCGGAGCCGACGCCGTCGTAATTGAGGTATTGTCGATGCTGCGGTGCTGTGTGCTGGAAGAATAAGTTAGGAGATGAAGGTTCAAAATTTGCATACTTCGATATCAAAATTATCGACTTTTTCTTCATAATATAAGCCGTACTCTCCTTCGCATTGATCCCGTTTGAAACGTTTTCGTGCAAAGTTTTCCTGGATCGTTCGATAAGCGGATTCGATCTGTTGGAGAAAAATATTGAATTGTCTGAATTCATGATCTTGTAATTTTTACTTGTTGAAATTTGACGGCATCAGCTTCGGGACTTTTGCTGTCAGGATGGTGTCGCTTGACCAAATCAAGAAATGCTTGTCGGACGGTTTCTTGGTCGGCACCTTCGCTTACCCCCAGCACCAAATAGCAGTGCTGCAAAAATAAAGTTTTCAAGCGATATAATTCATATATATAGGTACCCTAATGTGCTTTGAGTCAGAATGACAGCAACTTCTTCCAGCCACGAACTTCTGTCCAAATAAATGACATCTCCATGCACCAACATTTTTCAAACTTAGGAAACTCATTTGTACTGAAATATAGGATTTAATTAATTTTTTATTGCAAAAAATGAGGAAAATTAAGCTTTCGCTTACTTGATTGGAGAGTTTTGAGTATTTTTGCATTTGGCGATTTGACAATCAGCTGTCAAGGTCAAGCATGGTAAAACCGGTCGATAACCACAAGGAAGGTTTCTTTTTCAAATTTTGCGGTTTGATTTTTTGAGCCAAAAATTTGAAGTTTGTCCGGTTGCAGTTTTGTAGGTCGTGGCTTGTCCTCAAAGACGTAAGTTGATGTTATTTTTTGTATATTATGACCACTTTTAGATTTTTTAGCAGCATAATGGAAGTAGACACAGAAGACCAAGGTTTTACCGAAGAACCTGATGAGTCGGTAGCTGTCCCATCTCAGCTTGACAGTCCAATTAGAAAAATCAAAATTAGCGAACAGCCAGAAATGCCTGAAGACATACCAAAAGAGGCCATCGCACCCGATCTTGATTTTAACAATGTCACCATGATAGGAACCACTGGAGATTTGTTTACACCAGAACAATATCTCGTCGGATGTAAATGGTATGGAATTTGTGCTTGTTTAGAAATTTTATTGGTTTATTTAGGTCTCCTGATGGTTCATGCTTGCTTACAAACTGTGCGGATAATCGACAAAGGCTTTTTGACCTTCCGAATCAAATTTACTCTTTAGAAGAAGTTAAAGGTGAAGTTTACAGTTTGAAGCCTTCATTGGTGGTCGCAAACGGAGGAAGTATCTACGATTATGATTGGTATCCTCATATGTCTTCGTGGTCTCCACCTACTTGTTGGTAATACCATTTATTCTACATTTTTATCGTAATTGTGGTTACAGTTGTAATTTTACTTGAGGTTACAATTGTTATCATAATTGCGATTACAATCAAATCGTAATTTTTACCCATTTATTTTTCATCCTCAAAATAATATTTTTTTTTTCCAGTTTTTTAAGTGCAAGTTCGGACTCACCCGTTCACCTTTTTGACGCTTTCACCGGCGAAATCCGTGCGAGTTATATCGGCCGTAATTAGTCAGTTTTTTTGTTTTTAATGTCAAGGAAAGCTAAAAACGTTATTTTACAGCGCTGACGAAGTCTCAACAGCATATAGCATCAAATTTAGCAAATCTGGAGATAAAATTTACTGCGGTTACACTAACTTTTTGAAAATTTTCGATATTGCCGTTCCTGGTAGTCAATGTCAAACTTTTAACCTTAAACGTAAGTTTAATTTTTGCCAAAATTCATTTAATTCGTATTTTTATAGATTTAAACGATCAGAAAGGTATCGTTTCTTGTATTGAAGAAAACCCTTGCATGCCCAATATTTTCGCTGTCGGCACCTATCGTAAAACTTTAGGTAAGTAATAAATATTTAAAGACATCAATAATCAATCTTTTGAAGGCTTATATACAGAAAATGGGGATGCTCTGTGTCTTATAAAAGGTCAAAAAGGAGGTTTGACCCATATAATGCATTCATTGGACGGTACCAAGTTGTATTCAGGTGCCAGGAATGATGATGAAATTTTATGCTGGGATCTGCGGAATCCTGGAACTGTTCTTTCAATTATAAAAAGAACGGTGAAAACAAATCAAAGGATTTATTTTGATATTAGCTCCGATGGGAATCACTTAATAACTGGTAAAGACATATAATCAAAGCCGTTTTCTCATGCCCTGTAGGACCTACTTGAAATTTTTAGTGCTCTTTCTGGTGTTGAACCGAGAAAACGTTCTTTTTCAGTGGAAACTCAACTAAACTTCCTTTTTAGGTTCTACTGATGGAAAAGTTTCTTTCTATGATCTCGCAAAAGAAAACAACGGAGAAATTCAGGAAATGTCCAGTTTCTTTCCAAATATTGACTGCACTAACGGTGTCAGGTATAGCATTTATTCAAAGATTTAACTTATTTTAAAATAGTTTAAATTCCAAATTTCCTATCATGGCAACTTCTTCTGGAAAGCGGAACTACGTTGACATCATAAGTGACGAGGAAGACGATCAAATGTTTAAGAAAGAAAAGAACCTTTCCGAAATCGAAAATGCTGTCAAACTCTGGTGGATTGGAAAGAAAACTTAATGGTAAAATTTAATACTTTCGTGGCGATTTTGTGATTCCAAAAAGGTTAAAAGGGGAGACCTTTTTTGCAAGTTTAAAGCCCCTTTTGCAACTTTTGACCTTCAATCCCAGTTTTATGGGTTAAGGAGTGGTCTGAGCCCTTTTTTGCACTGAGTAACTTCAATAGGGCTTAAAATTAGCTTTCCAACGGTTCTAGAATGGTTAAAATCGGTTGACAATTGTGGAAGTTATGACCTCCTGGGTTCCTCTAATCTAGGTCAAACAAAACACTCAATTTTAATATTTTAATTTAAAGTATACGAATATTGTACAACATTTTGCCTATTATAACTCTGTGGTATCTGTTGGAAATTTCTATAGTTGTTCTGAAAAGTGACTGGTGGAGGAGGCAAAGGCGGCGCTGGCGGAAGTTTCCCTTTCATCCCTTTCACGGGCACTTGCTCTGACAAAGCGATCATTCCCAGCACCAAAAAAACCACAATAACCTATAAAATTATTCATTAAGTGTAATAAATTAAAAAATTAATACATACCCTCTTCATTCTTTAAGCTAAATAATAAAGATGAAAAGAACTTTCATTTCCCCCCATTTATATACTCAAAAGTTGTTTACCACTCTAAAAATAGACACTTTTTGATTTTATCTGAGAAAAAGTCTTATTATAATTTAAAGAAAACATGTTTTGCTCAATATTTATATGTGGACAATAATAAAATTTTATTTTACAGGTTTTCTTTGTCGAAAAGTGAAAGCATGTACATAATAAAGGAATTTTTTTATTTTGTTATTTTGATTTTCTTTGGTATCCAGATTAAACATATGTGATGCAAAATTCAAAAGGTACATAAAAAAAAGTTGGTTGTTGATTTTGAAGGGTTTTTAGGTTTTTAGCGATTCAAGATGTGAAGGATGGGATCGGTTCCGACAAAATGTACTGCGGCGGTTATGTTGTCTTTAACTTCCCTCCATTGCCATCGAAGAGTCAACAAAGAATGTAGATACGCTAGGGCTGCTTATCGTCTCTATTTTATAACAGGGGTCGCCTTTATTTTGAGGGAAACGATCTTCAGCTCAGAATACATCATTAATTTCACTAATGTAACATTGGCAGCCATTTGTCTCTTCTAAAAGGCATTTTAGATATTTTTCGCTTGGAGTTATGTCCTCGGGTTGCCTTTATTGGCGACCGATATCTGCAAATATTCAGGAAGCATGCCTGATTTCGCTGCATTACATTTGATCATTCCGATGTCAAGTTTGACGATGTATCATGTTGAGCCGGACTTTTTGGATCCGTATCTTTTGGCCGTTTCGCACGCTTTGAGTATTTTTTCGATAATCGCTTGTGGAGTTTTTAACGGAAATTCGGCGTCGTTTGCGTTCACTTTGAGCCACTATTTCGCCATGTTCAGGTAATTTGGAATTGGTGGAAGGCCAATTTTTCAAAAAAGGAAGTACACTCTTTGGCCTTCCACACGAATTAACGATTCATTTTATGAACATTAAGTTTATAGCACGGTCGTCCAACAAGGCCTGGGACTCATAAAATATGACTTGACGTGCGTACTTCCTTTTTTTTCTGTTAAAATAAGAGAATACAGTTCTTTTTGTATTCGCCTCTTTTAGGCTCGAGCCGATGCAAGATTTGAGAATTACGCCGACTTTTATGGAAACTTGGCAATTCATAATGGCAGTGTCTAATCTTTTTTCTGCGTATTTGCTTCCACGTTGATCATTTTTTGACAATAAAATTTTAAATGAGAATTTTTTTATTCCTCCAGATGCCAAAGTTTTGAAACGATCTAATTGTTGTTGGTACTACAGTTGACTAGAACCACAATCCAGAGTACAGAGAAGACAAATACAGGGCCCCATAGTCCTGGGCCTCCACAACCCACATTCCTGGTCACCCACCACCCAGATTCCTAAGCCCTGATTCCTGGGCCCCCACAACAAAGAGTCCTGGGGCCCTATAACCCAGAGTACTGGTGGACGCAATTTAGAGTCCTGGGCCCCCACAATTCAGAGTCCTGGGCCCCCTCAATTCAGAGTCCTGGGCCCCACAATTCAGAGTCCTGGGCCCCACAATTCAGAGTCCTGGGCCCCACAATTCAGAGTCCTGGGCCCCCACAACCCAGAGTCCGGGGCCCCATACCCTCAGGCCCGTCGCAAGGCAAGACATTCCCTACATTTTGCCAGTTGAAACTTGAATATTGCGGTGGGGCCATCTTGGTTTCTCTTAATGCTCTTATCTTTAGTTTAAGTTGGCAACGCTGGCGCTATCATTTGACATTTCCCTTATCAACCTTCCGAGTTGCGTCCGCGGGAATTACGATATAAATTGTAATATTTTTGGGTAAGCGGGGCAAATAATATGGTTAGAACTGGGAAAACTAGGTTGACACTGCGATGTTATGTTCATATACAACGTCCATATAATCAGGGTAGGACGAAAAGGGCCTTGACCGGCCAGCACCTCTTGGTTGTACTCCACTCAACAAGAGGAACTGCTACATCTAAATTCTAGTTTATTTCCTATAGCTCTTTTTCATTTGGGACTCTTAAAATGTTGTCTTTTATCCAAAAGGTCATCAAATTTAAAGTGAGAGGAATGATGAATAATGCAAGAGTTTTCTGGACCTTTTCGCTCCAAAAATGAGAAGATAAATTCTTGATTCTGGCCCAATAGACGCCAATTACTAATACAACGATCGCTTTTTCAATCAAGATGATGACACTGTAAATTAATGACTGAATTATCCATATTTTGATTGAAAGCGGAGTTCCATAATCGCCCATTCTCAAGAATTTCCATTTTCCGCTTTCGCTGGCGATGTGGCATATTTGGATTCCGATGTAGATGACCATGAGGCCGACTGAAGAGTCGAGGATCAAGTTGGCGACGTACCATGTGGATGGGTCGCCGGAAAAAAGTTCGGAAAGGGCCAAATTTGTCGAGTGTGCGATGAGCTCTCCGAATGCTTGTTTGGAGATGTCGAGAAGCCAGATTGTGAGCGGTCTCCTTTCGCTTTCTGGCTCGCATTGTCGTTTTAGGACGAGGCAAGCAGTACCGATCGAAACCAAAAGTAATTGAAGCGTCCAGCCGTAAAAGTCGACCAGGCTCTGAGGAGAACGATTGGATTCAATTTTAGCTTTTTGATAATCTAACCTATCAGCTGAAAAACATGAAAATCTGCTTGTTTGATTGCCTATATCTTTAGTACAGGGGAGATTAAGTGGGTGGAATATAGGGAGAGGGTCCAGGAGGGCAGGGGAGGTGGTGGAATGCTGGAAGAGGGTCCGAAGGACTTTCCCAATATCTAGGCTATTGTTATATTATTAAGATTTGTATTTTCTTAGGCTGGAGCATTCTTTGGCCAATGAATCTTGACAAAGACTCCTTAGAAGTGAAATGGAAAGAAATCAAGGGTGACAACTTAAACGTCTCATACTGCCATAGCTTTTTAAACTCAAAACGAGCGTCTAAACTCCTCGAAGATTTGGAATCTGAGCTTGTTTATTTCAGCGGCGATTTAGCTCGGGTCAAAGTCTTCAACAAATGGAGAGATATACCTCGCAAACAAGTTAGTAAAATGCTCAAAAATAATCATTGATCTTATTTTTATAGGTCGCCTTCGGTGATCCTGGGATGACTTATAAATTTTCTAGCCTTTCTGTACCTGCTTTGCCTTGGCCTCAAGTTTTGTCGGACCTTCGCGATGAAATATTCGACAGAATCGGAATTTATTACAACTTTGTTCTAGTAAACAGGTACCTGAACTATTTGCTGATGTATATTAATCCTTTTTAGATATAAAGATGGCAATGATCATATGGGTGAACATCGCGATGATGAAAAAGAGCTTGACGTTCAGTCAGGAATTGCTTCCATTTCGATCGGACAAGTCAGAGATTTTGTCTTCAAGCATAAAGATTTAAAAGACAAAATCAGACGAGTGGAGCCAATCAAAATCGCTTTAGGACAGGGAAGTCTTCTTTTAATGAAACATCCGACGAATACGTATTGGTACCATTCTTTACCACCTCGGAAGAAGCTTCCTGGTGTCCGTATAAACTTAACTTTTAGAAATATCAAAAAATAAAAATAATTAAATTAATTTATTTATATGTACAAAGAACCATCAGCTGGGCCAAGATATTGAATAGCGATTAAAATAAAATCGATGATCGTCCAGACTCCAAGTCCGCCGAAACTGAAAAGTTTTCCGATCCCTTCTTGCCAGTATCCTAGGTAAAATCTATCGGCTCCGAATCCGCCAAGAGTGACACTTAATAGAAGAGCGGTTGACCAGCGGTGGCCTCCGGTCCAGTTGCAAGGGATGTTCCTTAAGAAAGTTCTTCGGCCGAGGCAAAGGATGTTGTCGTGGACAGTGCAGTTGGTCCGATAGTAACTTCTTGGCGATGAGACTGAATTGCAGTTTGCCCTCAAATCGCAGACGTGTTCCCATTTTTCAGTCTGGTAACAGTATTGGCATCTGAATTGCCTTTGAAAAGACGAATTTATGTTACCCTGAAACAACGGCAACGACTTCAAAACTCGAATCAGAATTTACAAAAATATGGCATGCGTTTGGCCTCCCACTTTCATGTGATTTGGACTGGTTTGGACCAGTTTCATGTGATTTGGACCGTTTTCGTGTGATTTGGACAGGTTCTAACCAGTTTAATGTGATTTCGACTGGTTTGGATCAGTTCCATGGGATTTGGACCACTTTCATGGGATTTGGACTGGTTTGGACAACTTTCATGTGATTTGGACTGGTTTGGACCAGTTTCATGTGGTTTGGACAACTGTCATGTGATTTGGGCTGATTGGGGCCACTTTCATGTGGTTTGGACCACTTTCGTGTGATTTGGACCAGTTCCATGTGATTTGGGCCACTTTCATGGGATTTGGACAGTTTTCATGTGATTTGGACTGGTTAGGAAAACTTTCATGTGATTTGGGCTGGTTTGAACCAGTTTCATGTGATTTGGACTGGTTTGGACCAGTTTCATGTGATTTGGACAACTATCATGTGATTTGGGCCACTTTCATGTGATTTGGAGCGTTTTCGTGTGGTTTGGACCAGTTCCATGTGATTTGGGCCACTTTCATGTGATTTGGACTGGTTAGGACAACTTTCATGTGATTTGGACTGGTTAGGACAACTTTCATGTGATTTGGACTGGTTAGGACAACTTTCATGTGATTTGGACTGGTTAGGACAACTTTCATGTGATTTGGACTGGTTACGACAACTTTCATGTGATTTGGACTGGTTTGGACCAGTTTCGTGTGATTTGGACTGGTTCTAACCATATAAATGTGATTTGGAGTGGTTTGGACCAGTTCCATGTGATTTGGACCACTTTCATGGGATTTGGACCGTTTTCATGTGATTTGGTGCACTTTCATATGATTTGGGCTGATTGGGCTACTTTCATATGATTTGGACTGATTAGGACCACATTCATGTGATTTGGATTGGTTTGGATCACTTTCATGGGCTGTGGCCAACTTAGAATGAAAAACTTCAAATATAGCAGAAGTAGCATAATACCTGGCAGTGGTTAACTAAAGGTGAACAGTTTGCAGTTGACATTTCGCCATAAACGCATGTCTCGTTGAAAGAACATGTAATGCAAGGGTAGTTCAAGAGCTCGCATTTCGTTCTCGGGCATATCGACGTCAGCTGCAACAAAATTCCATTTTAGGTCACAAAGAACTCAAAACTAAACTAAGGTTCAACAAAATCTCACCTCGTTTTTCCCACTTTTGTCATTAGATTTGTCTTGTTCGACTTCATTAAGGAACTCTCCTAAAACAAAGATTATTTTCATCCACTATTTCGACTGAACCTACCATTGTATGAGCCAGGGGCAAGCGAAATAAAAACAGCGAAAAATGGTATTTTAAGGTACATTATTTGCACCCAATAACACTTTGAAAACCATTAAAATAAATAAAATTTGATAAATTTCTTGAAAAAATGACAACAGACAAATGGAGGTTCTGATGTTGTTATAGGGTAAGGGTACAGAAGGGCTTATCAGTGTTATCAGTGATAATGAGTTTTATCTTAGGATTGATATTTGATTGAAGATTTAAGAAAATGACTGAAACTAACTATAATGAAATGATCGCCATGCCTTTTAATTTCCTCTGGAAATTCATCAGAAGGAAAATCGTCCTTTTTGTCATATTTGGATGCTCGCTGTGCTACTGTTTGGTCGAATTCATTCGTGCTGTAAGTTCCTTAAATTTTTAGCGATGAAAAATGGTTGAAAATCGTTTTTGATGTTTAAAGGTACCGTTTTCGTCGACCCATGATGTCTCGTCGGGGAAGCTGAGAAATTTCGATTCGCTGATATGGCACTCGGAGCAAGATGAGAACGACAACTCGACAAGCAAGTTGGCCACTTGTCGCAATTCGATTCAAGGCAAAAGCCTCATGGTTGACGACAAAGGTGATAATTAATCATCAGCACTTAAAACAATTGCGCTCACTAAAACCATTGGTGGAACCGTAGTTTTTTGGGAAATTGTCCTAGATCCCTTGCTCAGGAGCACAAATTTATCGACTGTGGATACAAATTGTATTCGTATTTCAACTGCGAATTCGAATTGTATTCGTATTTCAACTGAGAATACGATTTGTATTTCGACTGTGAATACGATTTGTATTTGTATTTCGAAAGCTAATACGAATTATGTTCGTATTTCGACTATGAATACGACTTTTATTCTTATTTAGACTATGAAGACGACTTGTATTCGTATTCCAACTATGAAGACAAATTGTATTCGTATTACGACTATGAAGACAAATTGTATTCGTATTTTGACTGTGAATACGATATGTATTTTGACTGTGAATACAATTTGTATTTCGACTGTGAATACGATTTGTATTTGTATTTCGACTGTGAATACGATTTGTATTTGTATTTCGACTGTGAATACGATTTGTATTCGTATTTCGACTGTGAATACGATTGAATACGTATCTTTGACTGAGTATACGACAATATTCAATTTTTTTTTTTACTTCGAATACAATCTGTATATATGGCTGATAACAATAATGTCTTATTTTCGAATGCTACTTTTAACGTATTTGTATTTTTGACTGTGAATACGATTTGTATTTATATTTTTAACTGCAAACTGGTTTATCACAACAGTGTTGATGATTTATTTTTGATTTCTAGGCTACGTTTGCTCAAGTTTCAACGTCCTTCCTTCCGGATGTTGCGATCTTTCTGTAAAAACGGTGCGATACTCATGCGAAACGTGCCGAGATAATGGCTGTTGCAGCATCTACGAATACTGCGTCTCCTGCTGTCTTCAGCCAAATAAGGTACATCTAACACCACCAAAAGTTCATTTATCGAGCATCTTTTACAGAAATCACTTCTCCAAGGGATGCTTCAACGAGCGCCCGATACTTTTCACGTTGTCTTCTCATCAGTCACCGACCATTACGAGCTCTGCCTAGCCAAATGCCGGACGAGCTCTTTAAGCGTCCAACATGAAAACTCATACCGAGACCCTTCAGCAAAACATTGCTACAACGATGCTTAAACTTATAAAATGTAAATATGTAAATAAATTTTTGTATTGTTTTTTAAAATATTTTTTTTTATCTAAAAATTTCCTTTACTTACAAAATTAATTTAAAGTACCATAAATTCGAAAAAACTATTTAAAAGTGCACTATCGTGCTCGGGTCTACACTAGGAAGGTCATTTTTGTCACCATGTAATTTACTTAACTAGGTAAATCAGTTTTTTCCCCTCTTTTTCTATTCACAAAATCACAGTTTTACTCTAAAAAAATAGTTTAGTCCATGTCTGTCCTAGATACGATTTTTAATCATTTTACCGTTGCATTTTTTATTTTATTTACAATTCACACTTCAATGTGCAAAGAGAAAGTCAATGAAAATATTGAAAGGTCATCAAAGTAGGTCCATTCAACCGAAAAAGTGCTGAAATTCGCATTTTTCGCATTTTTTACTTGCCTCTCTTGTCATTTTTTAGATTAGGTATTTAATTTTATTGTGTGTGGATAATGTATGCAAATAGTTCATAAGATAACGTTATTTAAAACATTTTAAACATACAAGTTGTGTAAAATGAATATGTACGTGCAATTCTTTTAAAATTGTTTCCATGACTAATTTTGATTCTCTTTTCAGGCGATATAAAAAATTAATTTTCGCATCGTTGGTACTACTAGTTCTTTTAGCGATAGCGATTCCATTAATAGTTTTATCGGTAAGTAAAGTTCCTGAGGCTAGAGGAGCGATTGTCTCAAATAGAGGAGCGATTGTCTCAAATGGAGGCCCGTGTGCGGAAATTGGAATGTAAGTTCATTTAAAACTTAAAAATAGTCCATTAAATTAAGTTTCCTGAGCTGGAGGCCAAAAACTAAAGTGGTGCAATGGTAGTTCCTCCTGTGTGCCGTCCACCATTTTGAAAAAACGCTCCCAAATCGGCACTTGTGTGCTAAACCATTTAGAATTTGAAATTTGCCTCTAACTAATCCTCCTCTGCAAATCAATTACCTTTAAAGTTAGTATTGTCTCGACTTTCCAGGAGTTTCCGTTTTCCCCCAAAATTCATAGAAGTAGGGTAAAATGAGACATTTAAAAAAATTTTAATCCGTTAAAAGCTCTACTATTTCCATGATAGAGTAACCCCTTCTCCAATAAAGGCTGATGAATGTTTTAGGAGCATCATGAGAAAGTATGAGAATGCTGTGGATGCGATGATAGCAACGATGCTTTGCGATGGAGTAGCCTCGATGAATAATATGGGAATCGGTGGTGGTTTTGTAGCAACGATATACAAAAGGAACGAAAGAAAAGCTCATGCTTTGATCGCTCGAGAGACCGCTCCGGCAGCAGCGACAGAAACGATGTTTCACGACAACCAAACTCTCGCTCAAACAGGTGGTCTATCGGTTGCTGTGCCTGGAGAAATAATGGGATACTGGGAGATGTATACTAGATTTGGCGGCAGCGCACCTTGGAAAGAGCTCTTCCAACCGACCATCCAACTCTGCAGAAATGGCGTCCCTATGAACAAACACATCGCAACGAATATAGCGAGTTATAAAGATCAAATATTTCGCTCCAAAAGTCTTTCGTAAGTTCCCTATGAAGCAAACTTATCTCATCTTTTCTTAAGAAATCTACTAAAAAACGATAAAGGAGAGCTTCCTGTTGAAAACGATCTTGTAAAGTTGCCTAAATTGGCCGACACTTTGGAAATGATTGCAGAAAATGGGCCCAGTGTCCTTTACAATGGGTCACTTTCGCAGCCGTTGATCAACGATATTGTTGCCGATGGTGGTATTATGACTGTTGAAGATTTAGCATCATATAGGTAAATTGTGGTAAATTGCTTAAATCATTGTATGGCTTTTTAGAGTCCGATGGGAGGAGCCGGTCACAACAAATTTGAGCCAAGGCTTAACCATGTTTTCCGTCCCAGCCCCAGCTTCCGGTCCTATCCTTAGCTTCATTTTAAGCGCTCTAGACGGACTCATTCCAACCTCCAGCATAGAAGTCGACACTGCAATGATCACCGAAGCTTTTAAATTCGCATATGGGATTCGATCACATTTCGGAGATCCACATATTGTCGACATATCTGAGGTTAGTACATTTTTTAGAACATTCTCAAATGATAGCTTGCTTCTTAGGTTTTAAACAACCTTAAAGATCCACTCGTCATATCAAACGTCCGACGGAAGTTAAATGTAACCAAAACATCAACAAATGTCTCTTACTATGGTGGGGATTATTTTTCAGAGGACCATGGTACTGCTAATATGGTCTCTTTGGCACCAAATGGAGATGCTGTCGTTGCTACAAGTACAATTAACTTAGTGTAATATATTTTTTTGTTTTCCCTTTAAAAGCCCAATGAATGACATCTCAAATTACTGCTCTAAGATTTTGCTAGAATTAATTTTTTGTGTCAGTAAACTTTGAAAAATAACCAGTATCCTCTAACCTCATTACCTCGTTTATAGGTTATCTTGGCTCTAGCGGACATTTTTAAAAGCTTTGCCCTTTTCTTAGGATTGTTTTTGATTTTACCATTCTAAAGGTTTGATTCAATGATTTTATCTTATTTAGAACCATTAGGTTCGACGAAAACCATCCAAGTTTTCGTCTCCACCCGCCCTGTGCTCGTTCGCGATTTTGAAAAACCGTCAAAAATCGGCACTTTTTTCAGTTTTTGACCTCTAGCTGGAAAACTATGGGTTCAAGTGACTGAACCACGAAGTAAAAAATGAAAGATTCTTAAATTCTGTGTCTAATGAGTTTTCCAAAGTCAAATTCGGTCCAGCCGTTCAGGAGATATCGAAGATTAAAGTTGACCATTTTTTTTTTATTAGACCGATTTTGAAAAATTTCTAATTTTATAACACTTTACGGCTCTAATGGGACAAAAGTTCAGAAATGAGAGTCAACTTTGTCCATCGATATTTCCCGAACAGTTACACCGATTGCCGATTTCAACGTTTGAAACCGAGATAGAGGTCAAAAACCGAAAAAACGTTCCAATTTGGGAGGTTTTTTCAAAATGGCGGACGAAAATAGAATATTTTAGAGCTACCTTTTGCATGACACCCTGCTCTGGACTAGAAATCCAAGGCTACCTAACAATAAAATTTACTTTCTTCAGTTTTGGGAGTAAACTTGTTTCTGAAAGTACGGGGATAATTTTGAACGACCAAATGGACGATTTCTCATCTCCTGGAATTGTGAACGCCTTCGGAGTAACACCATCGCCATCGAATTTCATCAAACCAGGGGCCCGTCCTGTGACTTCGATGTGTCCGACCATTTTCGTACAAGAAAACGGCGACGTACGATTGGCCGTCGGTGGGGCCGGCGGAACCAAAATCACAACCTCAACTGCTCTAGTACGTTCCCTTCTTAGTCACTCCCATAATCTATCCTATTCACAGATATCTATCAACAATTTATGGCGTCATCTCGACATCAAGGAGTCCATCCTGAGTCCCCGATTCCATCACCAGTTGATGCCGATGATTTGGTACTACGAGACGTCCATTCTTAAGGTAACTCTCATATTATAAAAAAAAAAAAAAAAAAAAAAAAAATTATAAAATATTTTTAGTCAATTGTCGACTACATGATCGGCCTCGGTCACACTGTCAAGGATCAACCTTCCATCCAATCATGTGTGACAGCAATTTCGAAAATTGGAGAAGAAATTATGGGAAGTGATGACATCAGAAGACCTGGAAACGTCTCGTATCTTATATCTTCCTAAAATCAATAAAACGAGAAGAAAATATAATTTGTTGTTTCTTTCTTCCTTTAAATATCCGTAACTTCCACGATTTTGGACCGATTTTTTCCATATTTATATCGCAATAAAGCTATTTTAAAGATCTTTTTAACGGTGTAAGTATCTATTAAATCGGTCAAAAATTGAAGAAGTTAGACTTTAAAACCATTAATGTGGCACGTGTATCTTATATAGCTTTTCATTTGTAGAATTTACGAGGTATGCGTAACCTAAACTAGTTAACCTATGCAAAAAAGCGGGAAAACCTTCCACTTTTGTAACCTAAATATCCTGATGACTTTCTTGAGCCAAAATTAAATGTGAGAATGATCATTAATTAATCATCATGAACAAAGGTAAGGCGTTAAGCGGTTGTGGTAAATGTAAGCAACCTTGTTGCCCCGTTTTGAGCGTGACTTGCTCGTCCTGCACGAAAAGATTCCACCTCACAGAAGAATGCTCGAAACTGACACGAGAAAAGTACGAGCAGTTGGCAAAAGAGAAAAAACTCAACGACTGGAAATGTGAAGATTGCAAACGACCTAAGACCGATAAAGACACCCAATAAACAACTTTTTTTAAAACTTCAATTTAAATCATCTGGCTTACTTCTATCTTTGCTTCTATCAAAATTTTCGTTTTCTTTGACACTATGTGGTGGGGAGAGGAAAAAGTCGAGAACGCCGGCTTCTGGGGCTTGAAGTGTTGCCATTTAGAATCGGGATTTTCATTCGTCCCGTATGTGCCGAGCGTCGTCTTTTTCGTCGATTTCTTACTCGCTTATTATCAGTTTTCTTCGTACGCTTTTCCAAACAGAACCAGAGTCTCGACAGCCTTCAAAGTAGCATTTTTGCCTTTCAATCTCAGATGAACGTTTTTCTTTTCAGTGGATCTTATTGGGATTATTTTTGACCCACGCTCTCGCCATTTGGCAAAAGACAATCACAATTGTGAGCTTATTGGTTAATTCTCACATGAAAGTATGCAATTCTTGTTTTTAGACAATTTTTTACATTATCTTTAGTCAGAACCGAGCGTTTGGCTGATACCGTCGTTCAACTTGGCTGTCCACTTATATTACGCTGAGCTTGTCAAATTTTACATTTTGCTTGGACTCTCGGTTGCTTTTTTTGCCGGCAACTTGGTGTTTTATCGTCGAGGACAAAAGTGAGCCAAATATATAATTCTCTTGATGAATCGCTTTTATCAGCAGGTACGTTTGGTTGAACGTCCGCCGGAGGAACAGGACGGAAATGGGGACGAGCCGATATTACCTTTCGCGTCCTTGTTCGTATTTCGAAACTCCCATGATCCGACCACGAATTCTAAGATCGAGAAGCGGCGAAGCTGTTCGCAATTCCAGGCTACCGTTGATCAAATCAAAAACGGCTTAAACAAAGAAAAATAAAATTTTTTTCCCCCATGAAGCACGATTTCTGAAGTTCATTTAAGTCATTGAGACGATTCCTAATGATTTTCGCTGTGCAAATAAAAATAATCTTGGGTTTTAAGGGCGAAGTTTTTTCATTTCCCTCCTCCGTTTTATGAATAATATAAGCAAAACCTTTTTAAAACTGAAATAAATCAAAACTTTTAAGTGTCAAACGAGTTTCATTATTCGATTTCCCTATTCGGGTTTTCGATCATAAAATCCCTTGGCCTTCAGACAATCCGGAAAATAATATTAGACACACATTTTTCTAAGAACGAAGATCATAAAAATCTTTACGTTTCCTAATCATTTTAAATTAGTTTTTCCGCGCAAGACAAGAAAAGAAAGACGCATTATCACGAATTATGCGTGATTTTACGAATTTTCAAAGATTTTTACGCAACACGCATTGGCCTTATGCGTACAGGTCTTTTTACCCATATCTGCCACAAAAACCCAAAAAAAGACCCTTTTCAGTAAAATTTTGAACCTTTTTTGATAAGAAAAGACCCTTTTCAGCTAGATTTTGACCCTTTTTGACAAGAAAAGACCCTTTTTAGCCTAATTTTGAACCTTTTTCGATAAGAAAAGACCCCTTTCAGCTAGATTTTGACCCTTTTGGACAAGAAAAGACCCTTTTCACTCTGATTTTGAACTTTTGTAAGAAAAAACTCTTTTCTGTCAGATTTTGACTTTTTCTACAAGACACTTTTTATACAGATTATGACCCTCTTGACATGAAAAGACCCTTTTTAGGCAGATTTTGACTTTTTCTACAAGAAACTTTTTATACAGATTATGACCCTTTTGACATGAAAAGACCCTTTTCAGGCAGATTTTGACTTTTTCGACAAGACACTTTTTATACAGATTATGACCCTTTTGATTTTGAACCTTTTTTTATCGGATTTCCGGAGGAAAGCAGGCTATTGGGGCCGGCCTCACGGCGGCTTTCGGCTTAGAGGCTTATATATTTGTAATCAGGACTTTTAAGAAAAACTCTTTTCATTCAGATTTTGACCTTTTTTGACAAGACTCTTTTTATACAGATTATGACACCCTTTTGACATGAAAAGACCATTTTCAGTGAAATGTTGACCCTTTTTGACAAGAAAATACCAATTTCAGCTAGATTTTGACCCTTTTTAACAAGAAAAGACCCTTTCCAGCCTGGTTTTGAACCTTTTTCGACAATAAGAGTTATTAAATTTGCTATAAAAATATGATTAGGAAGGAATTTAACATGAAAATTTGACTTGCATGCGAGGTCATAGTAATTTGCTATAAATAATTTATGTCCATATTTACGGAGGGGAATAAAAATGGTTTGAAATAATATTTTTTTATCAATCTTTTCTGTAGTAGGAGTCTTTACGTGTATCTTGTGATAGGGTGGAGTAGAATATAAAGTTGATAGGGCTCCACAGGTGGAGTAATAAGTACGCAGGTTCGTCGCTACCACGGTCAAAGCTCGTACTCTTTCACTCTTCACTCTTCAGTCTGGCTTCAACTGACACTCATGACACTATAGCAAGTGAGTAGACCCAAAAACAACGTCAATTTATTAACATTTTAAAATATAATAAAAATGAAAAGAGGTGAGAATGTTGATGCCATGTTACAAAGGACAAAGGAACGTTTCTTGAGTTATCTTGTTAAAGATTTTAGAGGAACGTTTGACAACATAAAAGGGAGAAGATAACTGTCCCTATATACGAATTCACGAAATTTCGAAGATGTTTTGAATTGTTGGCAAAGATAAGCATTTCTTACGTCTTACAAGAGGAAAAAAACAAAACTTTGAACATTGACTCATCTCAAAATTCAAATTTCTTTCAGAAAACAAGAAAAATTTAGTTTTTCCCAGTCATTTTTTGGCTTCAATAACGAACCGATTTTGATGATATTATACTCGTTGGACGCAGAATTTTCTTTTCTTTAATTTTGATAAAAGTGATAAATACTGTATGTTGCATAGTATTTGAGTAATAAACAAAAAACTTAAAAAAAGTGCAAAATTTTAGGTTTTTAATTGTATTTAAATCGAATTTTGCCTTATTATTCAGATTTTATTTATTCTAAAGTTGTCTGAAGAAAGAAAAATGCTGTTGGAGCTTGGAATGTCTTTGTAGAAGTTTACTTGATGTTTTTTCCTTGATAAAAAAGGGCGGATTTTGGGTTAAGACTGAGAATTGTACATGCTAAATACCCTTTCCGTATCATCCCCCATTGTTAAAGTACTTGAACAACAGTTTGTAGCCTGGCTAACCACCCGGGTAGGGTCGCGGCCGCGGGTCCCCCTCTTGTTTTACACTTCGTGATCCGTTTATAAAATGATCAAACCTCACCCCTAAAGCCCCTCACCCTACTTGTCAAATCTGTTTTTGATACGCTCAATCCGAATGTTAATTAAAAACGTAATTATGTAATTTAATGAGAACATATTTCAATTTTTGTATCACTTTTGGCCTTTGGGATACAAACATTTAGGATTTTTTCAAAAACCAAGGCTTTTTTGCTTCCATTGAGTATCTGCAAGATGAGATTCTCCTTGAACACTACAAAACATGTCTTGAAAATTCCCAACTACCTTTATCACTCCCCTCCCTAATTGCTCCCAATTATCCCCCTGACTTCCCCAACTAGTGCCATCACCCCTCTAGACATCAATACCCACCATCCTAAACTTGTGGTTGGTGGGGTATTTTGGGAGGAGTAAGGTTCGGGAGAGTAAATGGTGCTCGATGTGGGAAGTTAGGGGATATTGGGATGTGAAGGCGATGTATGGCAAGTGGGGGAATGCAGCGAGTCAGGGATCTAGTGTGAGAGGGGGCAGTTGGTAGGGGGGGGGGAGTAATACCCCACGGACCCCCCCCTTCCCGGCAACACTTCACAGCCAAGGTCATCTATCATCCAATGAGGGGCGCTATGTGAGGGACAGTGGGTAGGAGATGGTTTGAGACGAATAAGCCTGTCGGGGTCTGAGTGGAGGGGGTATTTTGGGGTAGTGGGGGAAATGGTTGGGGGTGTCAGGGCAGTAAGAGGAGGAAAGTTGGTGCTGGGAAGGTTAAGTAGGGATAATTGGGGGTAATCAGGAAAAAAAGGGGTAATTGGGGTAGTGGAGGGATGAGGGTAGCCAGGTCTAGTTGATAGCAGTTGGGGGTATTCAATGACGTATTGGGGAAATTTAGGGGTTAGTCAAAAACCTCAAAATCAACATTTATAAAGCCAAATTTTCGTTGAAAAATCTCAAAATCAACGTTTAAGGACACAATTTTTTGACATAAACTTTAAAATCAACGTTTTAAGGGACAATTATTTTCCGTTATAAACCTTAAAATATACATTTTAAGGCTATTTTTCGTCAAAAACCTTAAAATTTACATTATTTAAGAACCAATCTTTCATCGAAAACCTCAAAATCAACATTTTCTAAAGCCAAATTTTCGTCAAAAACCTCAAAATTAACAATTTCTAGTAAATTTCTCGTAATTTTCGTTTGCTTTTCAGATGACAGACACACAGCCGGAGGAGGAGGATGACGGAGGGGGGAGTACAACCGGAGTGGTGATACCGACCAGAGACACTTGGTCTAAGAAAGTCGAGTTCATCCTTGCTGTGGTCGGCTTCGCTGTCGACTTAGGAAACGTCTGGCGTTTTCCCTACATCTGCTACCAAAATGGCGGAGGTACCCAAATAATCGATTTTCTTAAAATTCCACATTCTTCAGCTCAAGTATTGACAAGGGGAGCGATGCTAATGATCCAGCCTCAAAACATTTTCTCCCAGGATTCTTTTTTAAAAGCTTTTTTCTGTCCTTTTATTCTGGATTTTTATTTTTTAAGCGAATATTCTTCAAAAGGTTGACCTCAAAAACCACTTGTTGAATCCGTATGTGGTTTCATAGTTCGACCTTTAAAATGTATTTGGTGGTCTTAAATCCCTTCAAAAGGCTCGCGTGAGTTTCTGAAATCTAGAAATACCTGTGCAAATGGCCTTTGTTATTATTACGAACGCGATAGCATAAAAATAGAAATATCTAAGAAATTAGCGACAAGTGCTTTAAAATGTCTTTTTATCATGAAAGGTTCGAAAGAAAATTATATTAAAAATAATATTTAACTTGATGTAAAAAATTAATGAAGATTTCAAAAGCCTTTGAGTAGACGCAAGTTTGAAACGTTTACTTAAGCGAAGTTGGGAAGATGTCGAAACTCAAATTAACAATTCGACACTAGGCAAATTTAACCAAGAGTAAAACCTATTAGGGCCGTTTAAACATTCGGAAATCAAAGATATTTTTGAGAATTTTATCGAAAAAAAAGAAGGAAAACACGAAAATATTGATTCTTAAAGCCGAACGCCAAATATCAAAAGTTAATCTTCAACTTGGAGAGAAAAACCAAGGGAAAAGAGAGAAAAAAAGGGGAAAAAACCCTTTTTGAATAAATAAACAAAAATAAAGTCGGTTTAGAATAATCGATTTCTTCGTGGGAATTCCTTAAGAGCCTTGTAAATTTTTGACTAATTATCACAAAGGAAAGGATTTTTCTGGGTTTTTTAAGATTTCGTTGTGGTTTTAGTGAAATTTAGGAGAAAAGGAAGCTTTTGAGGTCATGCATCGTCTGAAGGTATTTGTGCTTTTCATGATGCTCTAAGAATTCGAGGTTTTTCACCCTAAAAGCGACATTTTACCCAAATTCAAATGAAATGAAACTTTTCGAAAAAGTACCCTTCTAGTTGAAAATTGACCCTAGATTCGTGTTTCTCACCCTTAAAAACTGTCTAAAATCAAATTTTGAGGGGAATCAAAAAATGAAAATTTTTGGTCAAAAAAGTAAGGGGAAATTAAGCTGTAAGTGGTCATTTTGTCGCAAAAAAAAAGCGAAATCGAGATATAAAGGGCCACTCGTGTTCAAAAAACGGTCAAAAATCAAGCTAAAAGGGCCCCTTTTCATAGTAAATTAACAAAATCTGGTTAAAAAGGCTCCTTGTGCCCAAAAAATTCAAAAATCAAGCAAAAAAGACTTTTTTTTTGTAGTTAAGGAGCAAATTCTAGTAAGGAAGGCCTAGTGTCCAAAAGGATCATAAATCAAGCTAAAAAGGGCACTTTTCGTGACAAAGAAAGTAATCTAGTTAAAAGGACCCCTTGTGTCCAAAAAAGATAAAAAAATCTAGCTAAAAAGGGCCCTTTGGCCTTTTCGTCACAAAAAACCATAATCTAATTAAAAGGGCTCCTAGTGTCCAAAAAGGATCAAAATTCAAGCTAAAACTTAGTGTCCAAAATAGATATAAACCTAGCTGAAAAGGGACCCTAGTGTCCAGAAAGTATAAAACTCAAGATAATAAGGGTCCTTATTTCCAAAAAGGATCAAAATTCAAGCTAAAAGGGCCCCTTAGTGTCCAAAAAGGATAAAAAATCAAGCTAAAAAGGGCTAAAAAGGAACAAAATCTGGTTTAATAAGCCTTTGTGTCCAAAAAGATCAAAAACCTACCTAGAAGGGCCTCTAGTGTCCAAAAAGGATTTTAAAAAATCAAGATAATAAGTGCCTCTAGTTTCCAAAAAGGATAAAATATGAAGGTAAAAGGGCCCCTTGTGTACAAAAAGGATCAAAGTTTAAGCCAAAAGGGCCCCTAGTGACCAAAAAGAATCAAAAATCAAGCTAAAAAGGGCCCTTTTTTTTTAGCAAAGAAACAAAAGGCCTTTGTGTCCAAAACAGATCAAAAACCTACCTAGAAGGGCCTCTAGTGTCCAAAAAGGATTAAAAAATCAAGCTAAAAGGGCCCCTAGTGTCCAAAAAAAGATCAAAAATCAAGCCAAAAGGGACCTTTTTCGTAGTTAAGGAACAAAATCTGGCTAAATGAGCCCTTTGTGACCAAAAAAGATAAAAAAAAAAAAAAAAAAACCTACCTAAAAAGGGACCCTAGATCCAAAAAGGATTAAAAAAATCACTTCTTTCAGAAAATCTACCTAATTATTTTAATTTTAAATTTTTTTTTAGGTGCCTTCCTCATTCCTTATTTCACCATGTACTTATTCGGAGGACTTCCTCTGTTCTTCATGGAGCTCGCCCTCGGCCAGTTCCACCGCTCCGGCTGTCTCACCATCTGGAAGAGGATCTGCCCCGCACTCAAGGGTAAGGAGATAAAAAAAAAAAAAGTCAAATTTTTCACTAAAAATCTCGCTTTCCGGACAATTTAATTAATTTTATCTTTGTTATCTCGTAGTTATTATTTTTACGCGGTTTCATTTGTGGGACGAGTTTCTATATCAGTTCGCCCTCATCGCTTTCGAAACATTTTAGTCCAGGAAATTCCTCTTTCGGTACAGGAAAGGATGAAATTGCTTTTTTTCTCGCCGCCCCCCGTACAAGCAATCAAAGGCGCACCTTTTAGGATTTCGTGTCGCCTTTTACGATGACAAAAGCGCCCTCTGGGGGTTGGGGTGGGGGATGATTTAGCAGCGAGCTGAAGGACAAGGAAAAGTCGCTAACTTGCCGACTTAATGAAAGTCTACTCGTCTAGAAGTAAATGAACGCAGATGCGCCGCAATCCGCTCCGTTTCACTTGAGCGTAAAAGGCGCGAAATAGCTTCAAAACTCGTTTAATTGTTCGGATTTGACGTTTCTATGACAATTAAGCCTTAAGGAACTTAAAGAACAAAACCAAAATAATCTAATTCTTAAAAGGGTGAAATCAAGGAAACTGGAAAACTTGGGTTTTTAAAATGATGTTTTGGAGGACTGAAAATCGTTACAGGAATGACATGGAAAGCATATTAAATTTTTAATGAATTTTCGAAAATTTTCATGATAAGAAATATGGCCAATGACGTCACATCTTTCTTTGTCGGACTTGTTCCTGACTTCTTGGCAAAAATGAGCTATCTTCTGGCCCTTATTTGACCACTTTTCCTAATCTTTTGACTTTTTTTTAATGTCCATTATGTTCGCCCTGGTGGGAAGAACCAAACCTGAGACGTCACGTTTGATTAGGGATGACATAACGATTTCTCAGCTCCCTGTAGAACGATCAACTTGAAAGGCACAATCTTGGATATAAGAAAAAGCCCTAAAAATTTCAAGTCTATCGGTTCAAAGGGAGCCGAGAAACACTATTTTCCTCAGTCTCAGTTTAGATTTTTGTCTAAAAATTCCTCCTAAATAACACTAAACCTCGAAAAATCACAAAAGAATATAAATTCCGTTTTTTTTCATAGAAAAAGGATGAAAACGCTCTAATTATTTCGTAGCAAAAGGCCAAAATGGTTTCCAAAAACTGGCTAAAGGCTTATAAAAATAGGAATCGTGTGTATCTACTGGGCACGATGGTTTTCTCCTAATAATTATCGAGTTCAAATTCAGTCATGCGAAAATCCTCAGCCATTTACCTCATCTGCAAACATGAAAACAAATTCAAATTACGTACCTAATTCGTTTCAAATCGATTCCCTTTTTGGTGGATTTCCGGAGGAAACCAGGCTATTGGGGCCGGCCTCACGGAGGCTTTCGGCTTAGAGGCTTATATATTCGTAATCAGGACGATCTCATTATACATATATATTATATATATATTTTTTTTTCCCACAAACTTAAAATCAGTCTATGGAGTGTGCAGAAGACAAAAATGTCGCTGAGGAATTTTTAAGAATTTTTATTTTGAGCAAACAAAAGTCTAGGTAATATGGAAAAACGTGGAATTGTGAGAGCATTTTTATTGTGAGCGTAAAACAAGAAGCCTCCGGCGTTCATGGAAAGATTGCCCACTTCCAATTTAACAGGAATATTGTTTGTACCCATTTTTTTATATTTTTTTACGTATAACATTTTGCCTCATTGTTCAAAAAAGGGCGTAAAATGTTGGGTTTTGAAGTGGGGGGAGTGGATTTGGGATCTTGTATGTTTTACAGTGGTCGTCGTTTAATGAGCCTACGACTTTAGATAGTGTTAACTTGATCGTATTGTGCCCGACGAGTAACCAGAAGGCCTTCGAGATTGTGTTCACTTGAGAGGCCCTCCCTTGAGGGAAACGCCAACAATCCGGAGGATTATCTACAAAAGGGGAACCTTCCCGGGAGGCCCCTTTCATCCCCTCGTATCAACATTGACTCAAAAAGAGATAAACGATACGACAATGGAACCCAAATTCGTCCTCTTTTTCAACAATTAAGCCTCAATTTCAGAAAAAACGCTGATACAAGTCTCGTTTAGTTTATTTTTCAAAACGATTCTTTTTTCCCAGAAAGTCAAATTGTTTTGTTTGGGCGATTTTACTAATTGTACGATTTAGACCATTTTTTGACCAGATAAAAAAATTTTCGTCAAAAAAGGCGGGAAAGGGTCCCCCTTGGATGAGGTGGAAAAAAATGTTTTAAAATCGAAAAACTGACCTCAGATTCGTGTTTCTCATCCTAAAAACAGTCTATAACTACATTTCGGACCAAATAAAAAAATAAAATAAAAAAATCGTGTACAAAAGTGGCCAAAGGGTCCCCCCTTGGATGCGCCCCAAAAAAAATAAAAGTTTAAAAATCGAAAAACCGACCTCAGATTCGTGTTTCTCACCCTAAAAATAGCCTTAAACCACATTTTGGGCCAAATCAAAAAAAGGAAATTTTGCGTCAAAAAAGAAGGCAAAGGGTCCCCCTTGGATGAGATCGAAAAAAATGTTTTAAAATCGAAAAACTGACCTCAGATTCGTGTTTCTCATCCTAAAAACTATCTATAAATACATTTTGGACCAAAAAAAAAGAAAAAAGAAAAAAATCGTGTACAAAAGTGGCCACAGGGTCCCCCCTTGGATGCGCCCGAAAAAAAAGTTTAAAAATCGAAAAACCGACCTCAGATTCGTGTTCCTCACCCTAAAAATGGTCTAAAACCACATTTTGGGCCAAATCAAAAAATGAAAATTTTGACTCAAAAAAGAAGAAAAAAGAAGCCCCCCTTGGAAGTGTTTGAAAAAAAAATTTAAATCTAAAAACTCCATTTTGGATTTAAAAAGAAATTATTATTTGTGATATTTGATACAGTCTTGATTACCTGTCGCCCACGAACACCTACGATCTTGGGAACAAGTTTTTCTTGATCACCTTCGAGGGAATTGAATATCAAAAAGGTATCGGGAGAAGACAACCCCCGCCGTTTGTCGAATGAATAGGAGCAATTACAGGGAATCGCATTATCTTAGACCGGGGCTGAGCCGTCTCTTCGGGCCTGATTGGGTTTGGAAACACCAAGTCTTCCTTATTATCTCGTATTTGTCTCCCCCCGTTCATCTTTTCTTCAACGAAACAACCTAAATATCGTTTAATTACCTAAGATATCTCTCGCACAAACTTCTCGCTTCAATTTCAACATAACGTCGTTTCGACGGCATCATTTTTCCCTTTTATAATAACGATTTTCTTAGTTACGAGGTTGGAGAAAAAAAAACGAGGTTAATTGTGGACGTGCTCGAATCGAGAAGTTTCGATTGGCCAAATCGAAGTCTACGTGCCAAAATGGCACTAATCCGGTCACGACCTAAGATCAAGATGTCGCCAGATAAGACTTGTCACTAGTGCAATATAGTCATTGTTATAAAAAGGTGGACTTTTTACCTTCTTCAAGCCCCTATAAAAACGTTTTACAAAATCGTAAAAGGACACAAATTAAGGGCGGTCTAGGACGGCCATATTGGAACGTCTGGAAGTACTTGAGGCCCTTGAGGCTGAGAGACAGAATGACGTAAATTGAGGAGTTTCACGTCACTATATTCCATAATTGAATCACACTTATCCTAAGCATAGAAAACCGATTGTAGGCCAAAATTGGTGTTTCAAGAACTTACAAGGGGGGACTTTTTTTACCAAAAATTTTCATTTTTTGGCCCCAAATTGTCGTTTTAGACAGTTTTTAGGGTAAGAAACTCGAATTTAAGGTTGATTTTTAGATTCAAAAATATTTTTTTCGTCTACTTCCAAGAGGGGACCATTTTCCTTCTTTCTTAACCAAAAATTTACATTTTTTGATTTGGTCTAAATTGTCGTTTTAGACAGTTTTTAGGGTAATAAACTCGAATTTGAGGTTGATTTTTATATTCAAAAATATTTCTCAAAAATATTTTTTCTCCACATTTTTGATCAAAACTTTTTTGTTTTTCATTTTGTCCATAGGCTGTTTTTCGAGTAAGAAACATAATTATGAGGTCCATTTTTCAATGTAAAAACAATTTTTTGACTTTTTTCAACTGTTTTGACCCAAAATTACGCGTAACGCGTCGGTAATATTGGAAAAAACCGGTTTTCTTAATGAAAAACCGACCTCCTTAATTGTGTAGATCGGTTTAAGGAGGTTAATGGGTTTTACTCAAGAACTAAAATTTTGAATGATAGAAAAAAAAGTTGAACCGTGAAAAAAGACAAAAAAGGATTAAGGTTTTTGGGATGAAACCGGATTTTCTAGGTGGGTGAATAAAGTCGGGAAAAAAATGATTCAATTTAAGACAAAAAAGGGGATAAGAGGCATTTTTCTCTTGTTTTCTGACCTCGGAGAAGTTTCATGAAACGATAAATTAAACAAACTATGCCTTTCGTTTTGATCGAATCACGACGTTAATGCGCTATGACATTCTTGTTCGGTTTTCCTCAAAGCTATTAGTCATCGAAGAGAGAATGAGACGGAAGGGAAACATCGGCTTTTGTCTTCTTCCCCTTGAATCGATAGCCCGTTGAAATTCGACGAAAAGTCTCCAGAGTAAAAGGATTCGGCGAAGGTCGGACGGGAGGCTTTTCTACTCGTAAAACGCGACTTGGTTTTGCCTAATAAGAAAAGGCGACCTCGTAAAATATAAAGGAAAAATGTCACCTCAGAATTTCGAAGAGTTTACCCCCATATAATCAAACTTAACCAATTTAAAAGGGATCCCTCATTGGACCTAATCCAGGTAACACACGCTTTTTACATTCACCAACAACATTTCGTTTGGCAAAACTCCAATAATTGTCCAACAAAATACCTAATAAACCTTTTATTTTATTCAAAAAAATCCGATTCGACAAACAAAAGTTCCAAAGAAGGCCCCGATATTGAAAAAACCCGTTTTTTCAGGTTTCTGGGAAGTTTTTAATCTTGTCTAGAGGATACAAGGGTTGTATCGTTTTTCAAGAGAATTCTTTTGATAATTTTCTTTCGCGGTGATTTCTTAAGTGTTTCCCCCTCTTCTGTTTAGATCGATGTCCAATAATCCGACTTGTCTCTTATCTTTGAAACCGAAAGATTTAAATTACCTAACTGGTTTTAGAAACCTTTAGGAGATACGTATAAGTAGTATACCCTTATCAGTACGGTAATGCCATTATGGCATACCCCTAAAAATTCGGTAATACCATTACCGCATACCCTAAAAGTGAGGTAATGCAATTGCCGCATACCCATACAAGTGCGTTAAGCCATTACCGCATACCCATAAAAGTGCGTTAAACCATTACCACATAGCCCTAAAAGTGCGGTAATACCATTACCCCATCCCCCAAAAGTGCGGTAATACCATTACCCCATACCCCCAAAAGTGCGGTAATACCATTACCGCATACGCCTAAAAGTGAGGTTATGCCATTACCGAATACCACTAAATGTGCGGAAATGCCATTACCGCATACCCATAAAAGTGCGGAAATGCCATTACCGCATACCCCTAAAAGTGCGGTAATATCATACCTTACTGCAATGCTCATTACACTACCGCCTACTCTCACAGTTGGACAATGCTATTACCTCATCAATAATGCGAATGCACGGCATCTACCGACCACTTTTGAGCGTAGCGGTCGATAATGTATTTGTCCGCACATTTACTGTGTGAGAGAGTGAGGGGAGTTTTTTGAGTGTGCGAGTGTGTGTGGGCGTGTTGAGAGGGGGTGAGAGGAGTGAGTGAGAGTGTGTGTTTGAGAGCGTGAGCGAGTGTGCGTGTGAGTGAGAGGGGGGGTGGGGGGGGGGGGGGGGGGGGGGGGGGTGGGGGGGGGGGGGGGGGGGGGGGGGGGGGGGGGGGGGGGGGGGGGGGGGGGGGGGGGGGGGGGGGGGGGGGGGGGGGGGGGGGGGGGGGGGGGGGGGGGGGGGGGGGGGAGAGTGAGTGGGGTGGGGT
>JAGWEN010000437.1:0-95273 GCA_018703685.1 Orius laevigatus
TAAAAATAAATGGATTTTTTCGGGTTGTAACTCGTTTGAAAGGGTTGTAGAGCGGCAGGAGGGGAGAGCCCTTGACTTGGAAGTTGGATGGAAGGCGTGGAATGCCTCAATGATTTCTGAGTGAGGTCAGTGACTTTGTGACCCAGTTGGAGACAAGGTCACGGCATTCTCAGGAACCCCTCCACCAACTCACTTCCAAGAGCACAACCGGTATAACGTCGCCACCCCAACATCTTCCTACATTTTACGTCCCCACATTTATTCATCGGACGTCTCAATCCGGATCGAAACGAGATATACACATGAAAAATATTCTATTTTTAAATTTAAATTTTTCTTTTTCAATCTAAAAATACCAACTCACAGTGAAAAAATTGTCAAAATTTTCGTTTTTCCAAAAAATCCCAGAAATTCAATTTAACATACTTTTGTGCAATTTTGGACACATTGATTCATACTAAATTTTTAAGAAATTCAAAGCTGTAATGTATAAGATGGTAAATATTGTGGCAAATATGTTGTTAGTGTTTGCAGACAAAATCTATCTATGAATCAAATTGACTAGGTTAGAACCTTATTAGACATTCAGGTCCCTTTTTACTGTATAAGTGTTAGCAGCTTCATAGGTTGCTGCAGGGATCAGGTAAAGAGTACTCAGTTCTTCATAATCTCCACAACCAACCAAACCAGCCAGCAACATAATTTATAAACCGAGTCACAAGAAAACCAGCTAAATCCCAAGTTTAAATTCGTTAGATTTGATAACCAAGAGTTAGTATCATCTTCGGTCATGAAATTCGTATTCAGGGTTTTGGTACTTCCTCTAGGCTCCTCTCGTCTATTACTTATGAATCGGCAAATATTAACATCAAATGGAAAAATGCATCGCAAGTCTTTTTTTCCCCTCATTTTCCTCCCCCACAATCGAAAAAATTAAATTTGAGAACAAAATGATGAGAATGAATGAACTAAATGACAAAAATCCAGTTAAAAGTTCCCCTAGTGTCTAAAATGAGAAAGTTAATTGAGCAAAAATCAAGCTAAAAAGGGCCTTTTTGCCGTAAAAGAACAAAAGCTAGGGCCCTTGGGTCCAAAAAGTGTCAAACAACAAGCTAAAAGGGTCCCTTTTCGTCATAAAGGAACAGTATCGAGTTAGAAGGACCCCTAGTGTCACAAAAGGATCAAAAATCAAGCTAAAGAGGGCCTTTTTGCTGTAAAAGAACAAAAGCTAGGGATCTGAGGTCCAAAAAAGATCAAACAACAAGCTAAAAGGGCCCTTTTTTGTCATTAAGGAACAGTATCGAGTTAGAAGGACCCCTAGTTTCAAAAAAGGATCAAAAATCAAGCTAAAGAGGGCCTTTTTGCAGTAAAAGAACAAAAGCTAGGGCCCTGAGGTCCAAAAAATATCAAACAACTAGCTAAAAGGGCCCTTTTTTGTCATAAAGGAACAGTATCGAGTTAGAAGGACCCCTAGTGTCAAAAAAGGATCAAAAATCAAGCTAAAGATGGCCTTTTTGCCGTAAAAGAACAAAAGCTAAGGCCCTTGGGTCCAAAAAGTGTCAAACAACAAGCTAAAAGGGTCTCTTTTCGTCATTAAGGAACAGTATCGAGTTAGAAGGACCCCTAGTGTCAAAAAAGGATCAAAAATCAAGCTAAAGAGGGCCTTTTTGCCGTAAAAGAACAAAAGCTAGGACCCTGAGGTCCAAAAAAGATCAAACAACTATCTAAAAGGGCCCCTTTTTTGTCATTAAGGGAACAGTATCGAGTTAGAAGGACCCCTAGTTTCAAAAAAGGATCAAAAATCAAGCTAAAGAGGGCCTTTTTGCAGTAAAAGAACAAAAGCTAGGGCCCTGAGGTCCAAAAAATATCAAACAACTAGCTAAAAGGGCCCTTTTTCGTCATAAAGGAACAGTATCGAGTTAGAAGGACCCCTAGTGTCAAAAAAGGATCAAAAATCAAGCTAAAGAGGGCCTTTTTGCCGTAAAAGAACAAAAGCTAGGGGCCCTGAGGTCCAAAAAAGATCAAACAACAAGCTAAAAGGGCCCCTTTTCGTCATAAAGGAACAGTATCGAGTTAGAAGGACCCCTAGTTTCAAAAAAGGATCAAAAATCAAGCTAAAGAGGGCCTTTTTGCAGTAAAAGAACAAAAGCTAGGGCCCTGAGGTCCAAAAAATATCAAACAACTAGCTAAAAGGGCCCTTTTTCGTCATAAAGGAACAGTATCGAGTTAGAAGGACCCCTAGTGTCAAAAAAGGATCAAAAATCAAGCTAAAGAGGGCCTTTTTGCCGTAAAAGAACAAAAGCTAGGGCCCTGAGGTCCAAAAAAGATCAAACAACAAGCTAAAAGGGCCCCTTTTCGTCATAAAGGAACAGTATCGAGTTAGAAGGACCCCTAGTGTCAAAAAAGGATCAAAAATCAAGCTAAAGATGGCCTTTTTGCAGTAAAAGAACAAAAGCTAGGGCCCTGGGGTCCAAAAAGTGTCAAACAACAAGCTAAAAGGATCCCTTTTCGTCATAAAGGAACAGTATCGAGTTAGAAGGACCCCTAGTGTCAAAAAAGGATCAAAAACCAAGCTAAAGATGGCCTTTTTGCAGTAAAAGAACAAAAGCTAGGGCCCTGAGGTCCATAAAAGATCAAACAACCAGCTAAAAGGGCCCCTTTTCGTCATAAAGGAACAGTATCGAGTTAGAAGGACCCCTAGTGTCAAAAAAGGATCAAAAATCAAGCTAAAGAGGGCCTTTTTGCCGTAAAAGAACAAAAGCTAGGACCCTGAGGTCCAAAAAAGATCAAACAACTATCTAAAAGGGCCCTTTTTTGTCATTAAGGAACAGTATCGAGTTAGAAGGACCCCTAGTTTCAAAAAAGGATCAAAAATCAAGCTAAAGAGGGCCTTTTTGCAGTAAAAGAACAAAAGCTAGGGCCCTGAGGTCCAAAAAATATCAAACAACTAGCTAAAAGGGCCCTTTTCGTCATAAAGGAACAGTATCGAGTTAGAAGGACCCCTAGTGTCAAAAAAGGATCAAAAATCAAGCTAAAGAGGGCCTTTTTGCCGTAAAAGAACAAAAGCTAGGGCCCTGAGGTCCAAAAAAGATCAAACAACAAGCTAAAAGGGCCCCTTTTCGTCATAAAGGAACAGTATCGAGTTAGAAGGACCCCTAGTGTCAAAAAAGGATCAAAAATCAAGCTAAAGATGGCCTTTTTGCAGTAAAAGAACAAAAGCTAGGGCCCTGGGGTCCAAAAAGTGTCAAACAACAAGCTAAAAGGATCCCTTTTCGTCATAAAGGAACAGTATCGAGTTAGAAGGACCCCTAGTGTCAAAAAAGGATCAAAACCAAGCTAAAGATGGCCTTTTTGCAGTAAAAGAACAAAAGCTAGGGCCCTGAGGTCCATAAAAGATCAAACAACCAGCTAAAAGGGCCCCTTTTCGTCATAAAGGAACAGTATCGAGTTAGAAGGACCCCTAGTGTCACAAAAGGATCAAAAATCAAGCTAAAGAGGGCCTTTTTGCCGTAAAAGAACAAAAGCTAGGGCCCTTGGGTCCAAAAAGTGTCAAACAACAAGCTAAAAGGGCCCCTTTTCGTCATAAAGGAACAGTATCGAGTTAGAAGGACCCCTAGTGTCACAAAAGGATCAAAAATCAAGCTAAAGAGGGCCTTTTTGCTGTAAAAGAACAAAAGCTAGGGATCTGAGGTCCAAAAAAGATCAAACAACAAGCTAAAAGGGCCCTTTTTTGTCATTAAGGAACAGTATCGAGTTAGAAGGACCCCTAGTTTCAAAAAAGGATCAAAAATCAAGCTAAAGAGGGCCTTTTTGCAGTAAAAGAACAAAAGCTAGGGCCCTGAGGTCCAAAAAATATCAAACAACTAGCTAAAAGGGCCCTTTTTTGTCATAAAGGAACAGTATCGAGTTAGAAGGACCCCTAGTGTCAAAAAAGGATCAAAAATCAAGCTAAAGATGGCCTTTTTGCCGTAAAAGAACAAAAGCTAAGGCCCTTGGGTCCAAAAAGTGTCAAACAACAAGCTAAAAGGGTCTCTTTTCGTCATTAAGGAACAGTATCGAGTTAGAAGGACCCCTAGTGTCAAAAAAGGATCAAAAATCAAGCTAAAGAGGGCCTTTTTGCCGTAAAAGAACAAAAGCTAGGACCCTGAGGTCCAAAAAAGATCAAACAACTATCTAAAAGGGCCCTTTTTTGTCATTAAGGAACAGTATCGAGTTAGAAGGACCCCTAGTTTCAAAAAAGGATCAAAAATCAAGCTAAAGAGGGCCTTTTTGCAGTAAAAGAACAAAAGCTAGGGCCCTGAGGTCCAAAAAATATCAAACAACTAGCTAAAAGGGCCCTTTTTCGTCATAAAGGAACAGTATCGAGTTAGAAGGACCCCTAGTGTCAAAAAAGGATCAAAAATCAAGCTAAAGAGGGCCTTTTTGCCGTAAAAGAACAAAAGCTAGGGCCCTGAGGTCCAAAAAAGATCAAACAACAAGCTAAAAGGGCCCCTTTTCGTCATAAAGGAACAGTATCGAGTTAGAAGGACCCCTAGTGTCAAAAAAGGATCAAAAATCAAGCTAAAGATGGCCTTTTTGCAGTAAAAGAACAAAAGCTAGGGCCCTGGGGTCCAAAAAGTGTCAAACAACAAGCTAAAAGGATCCCTTTTCGTCATAAAGGAACAGTATCGAGTTAGAAGGACCCCTAGTGTCAAAAAAGGATCAAAAACCAAGCTAAAGATGGCCTTTTTGCAGTAAAAGAACAAAAGCTAGGGCCCTGAGGTCCATAAAAGATCAAACAACCAGCTAAAAGGGCCCCTTTTCGTCATAAAGGAACAGTATCGAGTTAGAAGGACCCCTAGTGTCAAAAAAGGATCAAAAATCAAGCTAAAGAGGGCCTTTTTGCCGTAAAAGAACAAAAGCTAGGGCCCTGAGGTCCAAAAAGTGTCAAACAACAAGCTAAAAGGGTCCCTTTTCGTCATAAAGGAACAGTATCGAGTTAGAAGGACCCCTAGTGTCAAAAAAGGATCAAAAATCAAGCTAAAGAGGGCCTTTTTGCCGTAAAGGAACAAAAGCTAGGGCCCTGAGGTCCAAAAAGTATCAAACAACTAGCTAAAAGGGCCCTTTTCGTCATAAAGGAACAGTATCGAGTTAGAAGGACCCCTAGTGTCAAAAAAGGATCAAAAATCAAGCTAAAGAGGGCCTTTTTGCCGTAAAAGAACAAAAGCTAGGGCCCTGAGGTCCAAAAAAGATCAAACAACAAGCTAAAAGGGCCCCTTTTCGTCATAAAGGAACAGTATCGAGTTAGAAGGACCCCTAGTGTCAAAAAAGGATCAAAAATCAAGCTAAAGAGGGCCTTTTTGCCGTAAAAGAACAAAAGCTAGGGCCCTGGGGTCCAAAAAGTGTCAAACAACAAGCTAAAAGGGTCCCTTTTCGTCATAAAGGAACAGTATCGAGTTAGAAGGACCCCTAGTGTCAAAAAAGGATCAAAAACCAAGCTAAAGATGGCCTTTTTGCAGTAAAAGAACAAAAGCTAGGGCCCTGAGGTCCATAAAAGATCAAACAACCAGCTAAAAGGGCCCCTTTTCGTCATAAAGGAACAGTATCGAGTTAGAAGGACCCCTAGTGTCAAAAAAGGATCAAACAACAACCTAAAAGGGGTTCCTTTTGGTCATCAAGGAGAAGGGCCCATAGTGTCCAAAAAGAATTAAAAATTCAGCTAAAAAGGGGCCTATTGCCGTGATTGAATACATAGTGTGTGTAGTTAAAATAGCCCTTGTTAAAATTATTCAGGTAGCTTTGGGTCAATCTTCTTTACTAATTAATTTTACGATGAAAAATAAGTTTTCTAAGCTACATTACATTGGCGAAAATTATTATAAAGTCCCTAAAGCCGAAGTGAGCGATCTCTAGTGTGGAACAAACGAAGCTTTTGACCCCACTTTTATCACAGAGAGAGCACTAGCGGTTGGAAAACAATAAAATACATTTTCAGCATGTTTTCCTTTCCAAGAACATCATTATTCTCCGCATAATATTTTAAATTTAAAAAAAAACTTGTGTCAATCAGGGACCAAAAAATAGAAGACATAAAATAATATGAGTCCTCAGTTTCCTAGAAGTAAGGCTGAGTCAAAAAAGATTTTAATTTGTGGTCAGGGTGATCTGGGGATTGCAAAGTTGATGAGCATCAGGTTTTGTAAATTAACGCCCAAATTGAAATTTCAATATTTTCCTCTATAAGGGTATAAAAGGTCATAGAAATGTCTCATGAATAGCATAATTGAAATCGTTGGAGACACTTAATGTTTATTTTGTTTAGGACCTAAAGATGATCGATTCGCTGCCAAAATGAAGGTCTGCTTTTCGAGGACATGATTTTTATCTTCCAGTTCGGTCCATTTTGCATCCTAAAAAATCGTCCCTTTTCCCCCCATCGTTTTTTCATATTAACAATGAGTACGTCCGGTCATATTTCACCCCCGCAGGTCATAAGACGAATTTTTTACTGGATTTAAAAGCATCCCTGCTCTATGGTCGTAAAGTTTTATGACCCCGGTGTTTATGAACAGCTCTTTTTTGTCATTTTAAAACATATTCTGTTTTCGTCTACTAAAAAGACCGACCGGACCATTATTTTTATAATGTTATTCTTCCCTTTGTCCTCGATATTTTAAGGTATTTCACACTATTTTCAAAACATGTTATTTAACGTATGGTAGAATTTTTGAAAATGGATTTAGAATTACAAGATTTGGCTAAACAGAGGGGAGAGATGAGGAAGTTGGTGAAGAAAATGTTGAAAGAGTTGGAAGAGGAGTTGAATATGGAGGTGGCGGAAAGGAAATTTTTGTCTGTCCGCATGGACATACTTGAGGCCCATTTCGAAAAGCTGAAGGACCTCGACAATCGAATTTTGGATCTTTTACTCTTCAAACGTGTCGTCTCTTCTCCTTTGATCGAAGAAGAAGTCGCCCTCTGCGATGACTTCAAAATCCGATATATCCTGGTCAAAAACTCATACGCGATTTTAAAGCAACATAGTTTTTTAAGCTAAATTAAATCGTTTTATTAGTTTTTGAGGTTTCCGTGTGTTTTTGCATGTGTTGCTTCAGCCTGCACGCTCGGCTACATTGGTAGTCGCAGAGATCGCAGGAAAATGGCTTTTTGCCAGTGTGGACCATCATGTGCTCTTTGAGTGTGCATGCTTGAGCACATCGGTAGTTGCAGACGTCGCAGGAAAATGGCCTTTCGCCTGTATGTGTCCTCATGTGACGTTTGAGGAGTCCAGCGTCTGTGCCTTTGTAGCTGCACACTTTGCACGCATAAGGCTTGACACCAGTGTGGCGTCTCATGTGACGCTCTAGCCTGCTCGCTACATCCGTGCTGTAAGGACATGCACCACAACCTAAAGGATTTAAAAATTAACGCCCATCTTTGTCTCTACGGCCCTGATTCAACTCCCAAAATGAAGGTTGTCCATTGAGTACTAGGTTGTTATGGTAACCTAGCCATTCATGAAAGTTTCTTTGTCCAAAACTTTCAAGATTTTACTAAGAGGTTATTAACCCAGGGACGGTTAAGGTCGGTTAGGTTCTCAACTCACTATCCTTTCCTTCTACAGGGTGATCAAATAGAATGTAATGATTTACCATAGACCTTAATTGTCCAGTAAGGAGCTGATTTCGACTCGCTCCTTTTATCAATTTTCCTCCTTTTTGATGTCTCGTCGAAACTTTTGGACATCTCGCGTTCGATTTTGAGGAGGTTGTCTGCTTCGGATTGCGAATCGTCGTCATCATCGTCGTCGCTTTCCTTTTCCGTCTCCATATTGGTGATCGACGACCTTTCGCTTTCGTCGATTTCTCCTTCCTCATTTAAACCGAGTTCCGCTTCAGTTTGAGAGCCAAGCTCAGAGCTGTCCTCTTCCATGTCTTCATCTAGAGACCTTTCGAGAGGACTTCCGACATTACTTGAGACTTCTTCGTAATTTTCATTCATATTGAACCTGGAGAGAACGCATAAAGAACATTATTTTCTCTACATAAGTAGATTATCGAGGTTTGGTCAAGAAATCGTTGAAAATTCCAGATTATCGTCAAGTACCAATATATTTAAAGGTTCAAAATCTCGACCTCGCATCCACCATCAGACGTTTCTATCACTCTCATCTATTTTTCAAAGCAGGGAAAAAGTCAAATGGCATCGCTTTTAATTTTTTATGACCTTAAATATACAATACATCCAATAAATTTTATAAAATTATTTCATTTCTATTTGCGTCCGAAATTTCGAACTAAAAAGTTTTCTTTTTTAGCATTCTCTGAACTGGCTGCACATGGATTTGGCAGGTTCCGAGGGAGTTACTTATCAGAAATTGAGCGGAGCTGCACATGAGGATCTGCAATGATGGATACACTACAGGTACCGTCGACTAATTAGGACATGAAATACGTACACCATAGCTCCCGTCTATAAAAGTAGCCTCAATATTGTCCCACCTGTACCAGTTTGAAAATTGTCGTTTTGCCCATTTAGGGGTTCCCTTATTGTACTAACTGGTACTAGACTGTAGAGGAATGGGAAGATACAGCTAGGGTTCCCATCTACCGAAATGCCGAAGGTTTTAAGGGGGATCCGACATCAAAATTCTACCAAGTGTTCGAGAGAGAGGGAAGATGCCCAAAAGTAGTTTCCTCGTTTTGGGCACTAAAAATGGTCGGAAATTTTTTTTGAAAAGCGCGTTCTCATTCTTTTGGAAAACTACGTACTGTTTAGGGGGCAGTTTTTCCGGAAAAATTTTCTTCGGGAAAATAGAAAATCCAATTTTCCACCAAAACAGAAATTTTGAAAAAACAGGTAGTCATCTTGTAGGTTTTGACGAGCTGATTTCAAATATGCTAATATTAAGAAGATCGGATGAATAGATTCGTCGGTACGAGATTTTTAATTATTAGATGGTGCGGGGAAGGGGAGTTTTATTTTGGGGAAGTAAAGATGACGAATCACTCTCACTCCTTCAAGGTCATCGAACTTTTCAAACGGCTTAATTTTTTTCTCTCTATTGTGAGATTGTTAGGTAGATTTTTTTTTCCATGTCATAATACGTAGTGAAAACCACAAAAGACTCATAATTTTTTTTTTTTTTTTTTTTCAATATTCCCCAAAAAATTTAGTTTTTCTTTTCTTTCTGAACATATTTTAAGGCTGTTTTTCACCGAAAACCTTAAAATCGACATTTTAAAAGCCAAATTATCGTCCGAAAACCTCAAAATCAACATTTGTAAAGCCCAATTTTCGTCCAAAAACCTCAAAATCAAAGTTTAAAGAACCTTTTTTCGTACAAAATATCAAAATCAAGGTTTTAAGAGCCCAATTTTCGACAAAAACCTCAATATCAACTTTTGTAATGCCCAATTTTTGTCCAAAATCCTCAAAATCAAAGTTTTAAGAGCCATATTTTCGTCAAAAAACTCAAAATCAACAATTGCAAATTCACGTGTAGATTTCAGAAAATTTTATAAAAACAAAACTAAAGATTATTAAGTTTGCTACAAATTTGATCTACTAAGATTTTTTGTAGGACCAAACGTTTCTGATCCACGAGGCGACAAAAACCCTGGATTTTCGATTTTTACCGATGAAAAAGTCAGATTTTAGAAAAGTCAGTCTGCAAAGGATAAAAATTTAAAATTACAGAATGATAACATTGTAGAAAATAAAGCAGGCAAATGGTTTCTTGAAATAAAAACTGGTTCGAAGAATCCTGACCTTGACAAAGGGAAAATTTATCTTTTCTCCCCGCCCCCCTCATTGAACTCCCCGGAACCCCGCAGCATCTAAGCTTTAAAAATCTCGTACCGACGAATCTATCCATCCGATCGTCTTAATATTAGCATATTTGGAATCAGCTCGTCAAAACCTACAAGATGACTACCTGTTTTTTTAAAAATAAAGTTTTGGTGGAAAATTGCATTTCCTATTTTTCCGAGGAAAAATTTTCCGGGAAAACCGCTTTCTAAACAGTGCGTAGTTTTCCGAAAGAATGAGAACGCTGTTTTCAAAAAAATTTTCCGACCATTTTTAGTGCCCAAAACGAGGAAACTAATTTTGGGGGTGATAGTGCTGCGATCTCTTGAATGAGAAACAAACAATTCTGGAGGGAGAATCCCCCTTAATGGACACAGAATTAGTGAGGAAACTATCCTCCAACACTTGGTACATTATTTTATGGGAGGCATCATTTTGGTCATTTAAAACAACCCGGAAGTAAGATAAGAGAAAAAAGGCTCATTTTATGAGTTATCATAGTGATGACTTCATTTGGGACAAAACACCTGTACTCCCCGAATGTCCCCAAAAATTCATTATTTAATTTGATTTTACCTGATTTAAATAGTTTAAATCACAATTTTCGGATGATTTGTTTTGACTCCTGTTCAGCACTTTTACAAGTCAGCTTGTATGGGTCAGCTGAGATACAAAAATATAATTAGCCAGGGTTAGGTAATAAAGGGCTTAAAATGTTTTTTTCTCATTAATTTGCCTTCAAAAGGAGGCGATAAATAATTTATTTATATTATTTACAAACATTTCAGTCGCAATTTAGTCAATAAATAAGTTAAAATGGTCAAGTAAGTCAGTGAGTCAAAGTCGGTCAAAGTCAGGAGTTTGGAGTCGTCTTTGGTATATCCATTCACAGGTTCTCAGGAAAATCTGAAACTATCTTTGAATTTGGCTGTAAAGGCTGATCTTATGTTACCTTTATGACTTGAAGACAACAGGTTGGGAAGGTTGGGATGTGTAGCTGGAATAGGCCATTTGGTGAGCGCTGGTTGACTGTTTGGTGTCATAAAGGCGGGCGTAGGGTCCAGGAGGTCCCGGCGCGGGTTCCCATCCAGGATCGTAGCTTGAAGTCGTCGGCGGTCCGTACATCGGAAGTGGCGGAGTCGAGGGCATCTCCATCGCCGGAGTCATCGCCGGGCTCATGCTCATTTTAGCCATTCCCAATTTTTGACAAAGCTTTAAAAAAAAGTGAAATCTTTCGTCTATGTTTTCGTCTTACCTGGACCACCAAGAAGCCGACGACCAACAAAATTGCGATTTTCGACATAATGAGGGCTTTGGTCGCTTTTAGTCCGACCATAGCGAGCATAATTGGGGTCAAAGCTTTCATCTTCAATTTGACCAGCATCAATAAAGGAAGGAGCATCTTTTGCTTCATCATATCTCGAGCTGAAATTTAAGTAAGTAAGAGGAGGTAATGAGAGAGTGAGATTAGGTGGTGGAAGGTTGATGATGTGGTGGAAAGATTGGGGTAGGGTTGAGGAGGGTAGTGGAGGTATGGGAAAGTGTGGGGACAACGGAAGTTTTGAAATGTGGGAGGATGTGGTGGGAAGGTGGGGGATGTTGAAGAGAGTAGTGGAAGTGATGAGAGAGTGTGGATATGGTGGAAGCTTGGGAGATGTCTGGTCAGTCTGGTGACTTGCTGAGATGTGCTATGGTGGGTCGAAGGCATTTGGCGTTTGTGGGGAGGTCTTTAGAGTCCCAAGTTTTGGAGAAAGTTAAATTATGAGCTACCGATTGTAATTTTTATGCTTTTTTTCCTGAGTATCCTTTTTTAAAATAATGACATCATTTTTTAATAAGTAATTATTACGAAATTGGTCTTGTTTTTGGCGATGAACGCCCAGGCCAAAAAAAGGCGTGAAAAATTACTTTCTCAAGTTTTACGCTTTAATATAATTTGTTTGAAGAGGGTCTGAGTGGTAAAAAGCCACGGCGATACGGTTTTCCTCATCCGCGAAACTTAATTGGATCTAAAGTGGATTAACATTTAGGAAAGAACCAAGAAAATGGTCTAGAAATACGAAAAAACACTTTTTTTTTTGTCGACAATATTAATTATTTGAAAATGGTACGAACGAAAAATTTTAAATAAACCGAATTACAAAATGATTTATGAAATTCCATTAGTTAAATGAATAAAGACAGGTCTTAATGGAGTTTTTAATTTTTTTTTCTCTCTGGGCATTATGCTGAAATGGACATCAAACGTTAATGAAGCAATAATTATTAATTACACTTAACTACCCCTTTAGAAATAGTGTAAACTAATTAATTTCATTTAACAATCAGGAAACGTGACCCTTTGAAGATCGCACGTCGCGTTCTCCTATAACGATTGATTTATCTAATTAACCTAATTGGCTAATTATAACGAGGATGGCACTGCAGGGAGGAAAAAATTCGACTGACCCGCCAAACATGAAGGCTATGCGGGATTAGTAGAATGCCCCTTGTAATTACCTTGTCTAGGGACGATTTCGTTTTCTTCGTTGGGAAATTCGACGGAAAAGTCGAGTCCTTTGTTTGGTCGGAAAAGAAGGGTCGCTCCTTGAAAAACTTGAGGGAGTTCGAGTCTAAAAATGTTCGTTTTTGCGATTTCTTTGAGCCTTTTCATGATCAAAGTTCCTTCGTCTTCTTCTGAAGATGACCTAGGAGTTCCTATGTAGTCTATAACCTACGAAATTTTTGAAAAAATTATGTTTTTGATAATTTTCGTTACCTTGGTTCTTAAGCATTTTTCGAGACCGCTCGATCCGAGGCATTCGTCGATGGATGAGGAGAGGAGGGCGTCCATCGACGCGTGGGCGATGGCTAAGACGCCGACGAAGGCGAGAATGCGACGCATCGTTGAATGTTGACCGCCGAGGGTCCACTTTACCTTTTTATATGAGGGAGCGGGTGGGACGGATTTGTATGCGGGACGTACGAGTCAAAAGAAGGAGCGTCTCGAGAGGTGAAAAGGCCCCCACTTTCTGAAGATCCGCCCTTCAATTGATATTCAAAATAATGATACTAAAATCATTTATAGGTACAAGTTTTTCGTTTCGTCTTTACGAATAAGACCGAAATTTACGAAAACGTAGCCAATTTATACGAAAACTCGCAAAAATGATCGGATGAGATTTTGCTCCTAAAAAGCTTGATCATCCCTATAATCTTTCGCTCTTTATCCTTCCTCTCATTCATACCCCGTACCATTTAATTTTTATAAAACGCATAACTTATACCCACCTCCCCACAATACTGATTGTGTGTTTTGGGTGTTGTTTGGTGATTTGGGTGGTTTGGTTGAGTTGGGTAATTTGGGAGTTTTGGGTGATTTTTGTGGTACATATTAGGGGATTTGGGTGGTTTTTGAGATTTGGGTGGTTTTAGTGATTTGGATGGTTTTGGTGATTTGGGTGGTTTGGTTGAGTTGGGTGGTTTGGTTGAGTTGGGTAATTTGGGAGTTTTGGGTGATTTTTGTGGTACATATTAGGGGATTTGGGTGGTTTTTGAGATTTGGGTGGTTTTAGTGATTTGGGTGGTTTTGGTGATTTGGGTGGTTTGGTTGAGTTGGGTAATTTGGGAGTTTTGGGTGAATTTTATGGTATTAGTGGATTTGGGTGGTTTTAATGATTTGGGTGGGTTTGGATGTTTTGGGTGGTTTTGGAGATTTGGGTGGTTTTGGTGATTTGGGTGGTTTTGGTGATTTGGGTGGTTTTGATGATTTGGGTGGTTTGGTTGAGTTGGGTAATTTGGGAGTTTTGGGTAATTTTAGTGGTTTTGGGAGATTTTACCGCCTTTTGTGATTTGGGTGGTTTGGTTGAGTTGAGTAGTTTGGGAGTTTTGAGTGATTTTAGTGGTACATATTAGAGGATTTGGGTGGTTTTAATGATTTTGGTGGTTTTGTAGATTTGGGTGGTTTTAGTGATTTGGGTGGTTTTGGTGATTTGGGTGGTTTGGTTGAGTTGGGTAATTTGGGAGTTTTGGGTGATTTTGGTGGTATTAGTGGATTTGGGTGGTTTTCATGATTTGGGTGGTTTTCATGATTTGGGTGGTTTTGATGTTTTGGGTTGTTTTGGAGATTTGGGTGGTTTTGGTGATTTGTGTGGTTTTGATGATTTGGGTGGTTTGGGAGTTTTGAGTGATTTTAGTTGTACAAATTAGAGGATTTGGGTGGTTTTGTAGATTTGGGTGGTTTTAGTGATTTGGGTGGTTTTGGTGATTTGGGTGGTTTGGTTGAGTTGGGTAATTTGGGAGTTTTGGGTGATTTTGGTGGTATTAGTGGATTTGGGTGGTTTTTATGATTTGGGTGGTTTTCATGATTTGGGTGGTTTTCGTGATTTGGGTGGTTTTTGATGATTTGGGTGGCTTTGGAGATTCGGGTGGTTTTGGTGATTTGGGTGATTTGGATGGTTTTGTTGCTTTGGGTGATTTGGATGGTTTTTTGTTGATTTGGGTAGTTTTGGTGATTTGGAAGTTTTTAGTGATTTGAGTGGTTTTGATATTTTTAGACATTTTATTTATTTATAACTCCAACAGAATAATAATTTCTCTAGAGAATAATATGATGATGATGCTAACGCGTTCCTAGATTTTTTTGGACCTACTTCGTTTGCTCTATCTTAATCGAGAGAACCACTCGTCTGATTGAGTCCGGACTAGGCTTAATTTACAGGTATTTCACTCAGAAACTCAGCATTTAACACTCAGCATTGCCATCATCAGCCCTCACTCTTGTGCAACCATTTCATCTTCATCAGCTTCATCCATCATCATCTTCCACAACTACTTCAATTCAATAAATTTTCTTCGCTGAAGAATCAGAAACATAATACCCTAACTTCAAAATCATAAAAAATAAGTTTTGTGTTTTCATTCTTTAAATTATGTTGGAATACAATATTTAATTAAAAATTCAGTTTGAGGATCCTTATTTTTGTGATCGATAAAGGAAAGTGGGCCCAATCGTGTTTCGAGTGTTTAAAATGTAGGGCCTCGAACTTCATTGTTGAGTGCCAACTTAATTCGAATAAATTCAATGGTGAATTACTTTCTTTTCGATTCCACTTTCTTTCAAATGTCGAGATAAACAGTTTTTATTCCAGTTGACATTTAGTGACTTAAAAAAAAAAAAATTCCATTATGCCTCAAGTAACTCATTTCCTCTCATTTCTCTCAAAAATAAGTTAACATTTAGAAAAAGCCTTTTCTTTTAATTTTATGACCAAACAGTCACCCTTAGACTAAAAAAGTGACATAAAAAATAGTTTCAGCCATTCTAATGTCTTTAGGTTGGTACTTTAAAGTGAAGCTTGACATTGAAGATAAAGAACGATTTTCTCTTAAAAGAGACTCAAAAAGCCTTTTTTTGTCCAGCTTTTCTTGAACGTGTGAGTGTGAGTAAGGACGAAACAAATAGCTCTTCTGCCAAATGAATTTACAGATAAAAGACCATTACTTATAAACTAGCAGCCTTTTGACCCACCAGTGTCTTCTTAGTTATTTTTTCCTGTCTGGACAAGATTAGGAGTGGAATTGGGTTCTCTTCAGCCAATTTATCTCTGTCCCCGTTCCTTTTCCACAGTTTTCCCCCCCACCCTCCTCTCTACTTTTTATGACTCTTCCACCCTAGAAAACAATCGATTATTTACCCTTCAAATGAATAAGTAACGATTCCCTTCAAGAAAGCCCGTTTTTAAAAATCCACCTCATTCCTTCAACGAAAAACCACGATTTTTCTTTAAAAGCTTCTAATTTTCTTTCATGATCCCTTTGGACCTTGAATCAGCATATTTTTCTTTAGGTATTCAAAGGCAATGGAGAAAAAAAATTAATTCGATTTTAATTTTTACATGGTTTTTTACTTTTTTGACACTCTCATCACGTTCTAATCTACTTGCGAGTTGAATGCGAGCTATAACGGTGGCTACCAAATAGGCCCGTACCATTTATTTGCTGCTTTTTCGGATCGCATTCCATTCCTAAGCGTCCGGTTACATTAATTTTGATCTTCGTATTTTATTCCCTTAAATTTTAACCAGGATGGTTGGAATTTTCCAGTGCCCATTAAAATTGACTATTTTTTTCCTGATTATCAAAATTATTTAATTAAACTACAAATTCGTTTTTTATCATCGAAACCAACAAATTCCAGCAAAAAAAGTCGAGTCGAGAACCCAAAAAAGTCGAGCTAACGCTACAAAATTTGGCAAAACTCAACCAAAATCCATCAAAAACTTCAATACCGTCAACCAAAAAGAGTCTCCGAACAAAGTCAAATAAAATAAGTCAAAACTCAATAAAATCTAGAAAACAAAAAAGTCAAAACCATACAAAATAAAGACTTTATAGTCCACCAGAGTCGCAATCCAACAAAAAAAAGGAACAACAATATATTCGTATTCCTTTGGCTTGTCCTATCAAAAAAGTGTAAAAGTTACTGGAAATCAACGGTTTAAACGAATTACATCGTCAAAACATGGGGTTCTTATTTAAAATAACGAAGTTAGGGTCGTTCTGAAGCTCCCAGTATGTAGGATGCAAAATTTATTCATTCCAATCGGGGTTTTTTTTGGATACTTTTTTTCGTCAGATCATAAGTCTGGTAGATAATCGTCTGGTCTATGTCAAGTAGCACAGTATTCGTAACTCCGGAACCTTTAGTCCCATAAAAAAAGAGTTCTAAGTAAAATTTACTGAAAGTCAAGCACAGAATCGATTTCCATCGTCAAAACATTGGGTTCGTATTTGAAATAGCGAAATCAGGGTCATTTCGGAGCACCCTGTATGCCGGATCCAAAAGTTTTTTATGTCAATTGATTCCTTGCTAAAATCGAAGGTTGGTTTACTTGGATAATTTTTTCGTCAGGTCTACAGTCTGGTAGATAATTTTCTGGTCCACTCTAGGTGGTATGGGATGTGGAAATTGCACTTTTAAAAAGCAATTAAAGCAACTTAGGATATAAAACCCATCAGGCCACCCCTTATCCTTCAAAGCTGAACTCAAACATTCATTGATGCTGTTTTAACTCAATTTCATATTAATTTCAGTTAATAACGCAATTTCATCAGTTTCTATAACACCCCTTCTTTTTACTATTATTTGCCGATGTTTTCTATCATTATACCATGAAAAATTAATAAATTAAATTTTAAAATATGGACTTTCTTAAAAAGCTGCTCTTCTTTATTCAAAAGGGTGATATAAAAACAGAAACAAGTTTTTTTGAATAATTTAACTGCAGTTTTTATTTTATTTACAAATGCATAGAAAATTATATTACATAAACTTTTTTAATCGATTAAAAAAGCCTTAATAAATTAGAAAAATTTCTTTGGTGTTTTGGATTCCTAAATACGTTTCATTTTAGGATCAGTGCTGCTCGTAGGCGCTGTAGGCCAAGTCCTGCCCTTCTTCCAGCTCAGGGACGATCAAATTTCTGGCGGCGTAATGGTAAGGATCGGCAGCAAACGCGTGCGCAACAGGAACAGTCCCATCAGTAGCGACCTAAATTTTAAATAAAATAAATTGTCTTATTTAATTTTTTTTTCAAGTTACTTTTTTGCATAAGTTGAAAATCGCTAAAGCGAGGGAGGTGACGAAACTGAAAAAGCTGAGCTGAAGTGCATTCCAAGCTTTGAGGCCTAAAACGCCGAGGGCCAACGGAATAAGGGTCATCGCTTTGAGCAAAACGAAGACCATGAGAGGGACGAGCATTTTTCTCAATTTGCTTTTCCTTCCTAAAAATTTGGATGAAATCTTCTTTCTTTTTGTTTCTAAATCCAACCTTTTCCTTCGACTTGATTAGAGTTGTCAACGGTTAAGCTGATTTTTTCAGAATCCCCGGGGGAGACGGTAAGCTTCCTTCCTGCAACGTCGATTTCTAAATCGTGTGTATCCATTAGGTCTTCTACGCCTTGTAATAAGCTCCTTTCGCCCCCTTTCCTACCCTCTTTCGTCTTCACCAATTTAACGCCATCCATGACCTAAATAGAATAATATTAAAAATAAACAAACAAAATTCCATTTACCTCTACGGTGTCTTTATTGATTGCTTGTTCGACTAGATCCAAAGCTTTGTATGCCAAACATCCCAAAGCGTCTTTTCCATCTTTGCATTTGTTCCTGTGGTCGACGGATGCGGCCGAGGCTGTCGCGAAAACGAATAAAGCAACGAGGATGCACTTCATGTTGGCTTTTGGTGGTAAAAAGCGACTGTGAACGATGAGAGGGCGTCAAACGGTTTTTATACTCGGGACGCGAAGTGGGGGCGACAATTTTCGTTTTGTATTCGATTCAAACTCGCCCCCAAGACGAAACAATACTCACCTATAAACCTTATAAAATTTCACTTACATTCTTTCTCACTTTTCGATTCTTATATCCGATCCAAGAAAACGTTCAAATCAAATTCTTTGGCCAAAACATCATAAAATTGCATGAAAGATAATCTATGAACAAGTGGAGATAAGAGATTAACGATTGAAGTTTTGAATGAAAAGTTCCAACTGTCCCATCACCTCCCCTACCTACCTGGATTCTCCGACTCTCCCATCACCTCCCCTACCCGCCTGGATTCTACGACTCTCCCATCACCTCCCCAACCAACCTGGATTCTCCGACTCTCCCATCACCTCCCCTACCCACCTGGTCCTCCGACTCTTCCGTCACCTCCCTTACACTCCTGTATCCTCCCACTCTAACGTCACAACCATTACCCTTAAAGGAAGGTGGTTGGAGAATGGGAGGATACAGGCGAGTAAGGGAGGTGATCAAGGATTCTCCAACTTTCCGATTACCTTCTCTAACTCTAGATCTTCCCATTCTACCATCACCTCCCCTACCCACCTGGATTCTCCGACTCTCCCATCACCTCCCCTACCAACCTGGATTCTCCGACTCTCCCATCACCTCCCCTACCAACCTGGATTCTCCGACTCTCCCATCACCTCCCCTACCCACCTGGTCCTCCGACTCTACCGTCACCTCCCTTACACTCCTGTATCCTCCCACTCTAACGTCACAACCATTACCCTTAAAGGAAGGTGATTGGAGAATGGGAGGATCCAGGCGAGTAAGGGAGGTGATCAAGGATTCTCCAACTTTCCCATTACCTTCTCTAACTCTAGATCTTCCCATTCTACCATCACCTCCCCTACTCTTCTGGATTATCCCACTCTCCCATCACCTCCCCTACCCACCTGGATTCTCCGACTCTCCCATCACCTCCGCTACCAACCTGGATTCTCCGACTCTCCCATCACCTCCCCTACCCACCTGGTCCTCCGACTCTTCCGTCACCTCCCTTACACTCCTGTATCCTCCCACTCTAACGTCACAACCATTACCCTTAAAGGAAGGTGATTGGAGAATGGGAGGATACAGGCGAGTAAGGGAGGTGATCAAGGATTCTCCAACTTTCCCATTACCTTCTCTAACTCTAGATCTTCCCATTCTACCATCACCTCCCCTACTCTTCTGGATTATCTCACTCTCCCATCATCCCCTCCCTCATCCCCCACTCCCTCTTGGATCCTCCCACACTCCCCCTGTCCTCTACCTCCTCCCCTACCTCCAGGATCCCCCCAACTCCATCACCTCCCCTATCTGGTATCCCCTCCCATCACCCCCCTACTGACTCACTCGCTACTACCCTCACCTCCCTATCATGGATCCTACAACTCTCTCACTGCTACAACTCCCTCCTGGATCCTCCTACTCTAATATAACCTCCCCTATTCTCCAGGATTATCCCACTCTCCCATCACCTCCCCTACCCTCTTTGATCCTCCCACACTCCCGTCACCTACCCTACCCTCCTGGATCCCACTCTAACATCACCAACCCTACTCTCCTTGATCTTCCAACTCACCCATCACCTCCTCTACCCTTCCTATTCATCCCACTTATCCATCACCTCCCTACCCTAAATAATGAAGCCAAGAGCATGAATTTTCGGAATTTATTTTTATATCGATCATTGAATTGAGAGTTAGGTATATCAACATTCTTTTTCATACACGTCTTGAAAATCTAATTTTGAAGAGTCTTCTTTCCGGATGGAACTAATGAGGCAAAACCTCTGCACGAGAATATTGCTCCCTTGTACTCACAGAGTTTTGATGAGTTTAAAAAAATCGAATAATTCAAAGAGTTTGAGTTGCGGGTACAGAAAGAAGTGAATTTCTACAGGTTGTTGATTATTCCAATCTCAACCTGATTTGTAGCGTTCAGCAGGATCTTTTGATGTCTTGTAAGTACATATAAGGTGTTTTGGGGTGTTGTTCTAATCTCAACGACGATATACTCCAGATTGAAGTCTAGTAGGCTCAAGGATATTGGAAGGTTTCATATTATCTTTTGGTTCTTTCATTGTCTTTCACGAACTGTCTGATCAACAGCATGCCTTGCCCATTCATTGCCTCTCTCTTCTCGAACATTGGGAATCACCTATTCAACTCTGTTTCCCCATGAATGATTATACTGAATTTAAGGGATAATGTCATCAGTCAACACTGTTGTGGTATGTTTTCGTTTGACTTCATTTCTAAAATCTACATTAGCGCCATGTCTAACAACTGTAAACTTTGACATTGTCTTTTAGCTATTGTTTGTTACGTTACTTTATGCATTGTACCTCTATTCCACTCAACACTTTAATCTCCAAATCGTCAGAGATTGTCTCATCCATAAAAAAATTCTTGTTTACGAATTAGCTACATTGCAAAAAAAGATACCACTCGTACAATACTAAATTTTAAACTTTTTAGTTGTATTTTCTTTATGTTATACGAAAGTTAAAATGTAGATAAAGGGAAAAATAAATTTTAACAAAATATCGGCAAACTAGCGAACTACTCAAGTCCCCCTCTTACCCTCATCATCCCCTTAGAGAATAACGAAAAACTTTCCTTGACTAATCGCCCTTTTCCTAACTTTCCCCTTGTTTTTCGTCCAGGTCGAGTGACCTTAACAAGTCAACTTTAAATTTATTACTTTAAAAAAATTACTTGTATCCGATACTTGAAAAAAATCAACGGAAAACGATGGAAAAAAGTTATTGTTTTCGTTTAAATAATTTGACACTTAATTCTTTTGTCCTCGGTGCTGATAAAATTGATTTTTCATCAGACACAAGAGGGCGTTTTTTTATTTAAATGTCATACCCAGGACCACATGTCATGTTTAGAACAAGAAGGGGGGAAAAAGGGCCTTGTTTTGAAATGAAAAAGCCGCAATGAACGCTTAAAAGAACGGGCATTATATTGTTTAATTGCTTAAAATCGTTTTGTTCGTCTGAAGAATTAAGGCTGAAGTAACTTTTTGCTGCGTTGTAGCAAAATTTGTAACAAAAATATTTCTTTTTCGATATTTCACAGCTCCCCCACCCTACTCTGCATTTGCTATTTGGTGACGATTTGATGAAAATTGCTGTCATGAAGAGGTTCGATTTTGAGCACCACGTGACGAAAATGGTCCTTTTTATGTTTTATGCAAATTTTGAACCTTAGTTTGTTAAAAAGATATTTATTATAGACAATTTGTGCTCAACTTTTTGTTTAAAACCCGAATAAAGAGTTGTACGAGTGCGGTTGGTGAGAAAAGTTGAAAAGGAGGGTGAGTGAGCATTCCAATTAATTTTATCGGCGTCCAATCAACTGATAAACTAGAACGTTGAACTGGAATTTTGAAGTGGGAAAGTGTTTGGGGAGGTTTCGGGTCGGGACTGGGAGTTTGGAGGGGCCTCGTCTTGAATTCACAATTGGACAGGAAGCCCCGGATGGACTCGGGGATTGATATGCTAACTGTCGACGTTCGACGGACCTAAATGCAAAATAATTAATAATAGCGGATCTTTTCAGAAATTCCGATTCCATTTACGTTGATTTTGTTATTTCTACAAGTGAAATTCAAATTTTTCATAATTTTTAATTGGGACCGGCGTGGTCCTTGTTCTAATCCTCTCGGGCACAAAGGTCGCAGGTTCGATTCCTGCACTGGGACACAATTATTTGGCCCAGTCCCTGGGTGTTTGAGGTTCCACCCCGTGGAATGGGAAGATTTAGGGGAGGGAAAATTGTAAGAACGTGTATAATCGTTAGGCAATTAAACTTTCAGAGCTTTTACTCTAACCCTTGTTAGCACTGTATTAATGCTTGCTCTACGGATCAGGATGAAGAGTAGGGGATATTTCGAATCCAGGAATCTTTTCCATTGTATAGGTCGGTAGGTGCTTTTTTTTAGATGCCATTTACAACACCTAGGAGCTAGTACTGCAACTAGGCGCTACAACAACCAGGAGCTATTTCAACTCCCAGGCGCAATTACTGTTCAACACCCTGGTGCTTTTAATACCCAGGTACTATTGAAAACACAAAGGACCAACCCATTCAGTGCTATGCCAGTTTTACAAGTTTCATCCCCTGGGAGAAAATTCACTATTTGATTTCGCTCTTTATCACTGATAACAAGAGGTATTATTTTGGAACTAACTATACCATTAGAAACCAGGTGCCTGAAGAACTATTAATAGACGCCAAAGAGAACAAAATTCAAGCTAAAGCTAATCGAAGTTTCGAAGACGGGTCGGGCTATAGGCCGAGTGCTCCCCGCTAATGGAATTCCAACTCGGGCCATAGACCAAGTGAGCACCCAATGGCTAATGGCTATTAAAACACCCAGGAGCTATTGCAACTCCCAGAATCTATTACAACTTCCAGGAGATACCTATTACTGTATGACAACCATGTGGGATTACAATACCCTATCGGTACTACAACACCCATGAACTTTACAACAAACAGGTGCGATTACACTACCTAGGCCAGTGGTTCCCAAACTGGGGGGCGCGCCAGTAGAAGGGGGCATGGGCATGCTCAAGATTTTTTCTCTCCAAATATTCCCCAAAATTTAGTTTTTCTTTTCTTTTTGAACATATTTTAGTTTACATATTAGTTTTTCATCAAAAACCTTAAAGTCGACATTTCAAGAGCTAATTTTTCTTCAAAAACCTCAAATCAAGGTTTTAGGAGCCAAATTTTCGTCCAAAAACTCAAAATCAACGTTTGTGAAGCCCAATTTTCGTCCAAAAACCTCAAAATCAAAGTTGCAAGAGCCTTTTTTTTTTTTCGTCCAAAATATCAAAATCAAGATTTAAGAGCCAAATTTTCGTCAAAAACCTCAATATCAACACTTGTGAAGCCCGATTTTCGTCCAAAAACATCAAAATCGAAGTTTAAAGGGACATTTTTCGTCAAAAAACTCAAAATCTACATTTATTAAGCCCAATTTTCGTCAAAAAACCTCAAAATCAAAGTTTTAAGAGCCTTTTTTCGTCAAAAATCTCAAAATCAAGGTTTTAAGAGCCAAATTTTCGTCAAAAAACTCAAAATCTACATTTATTAAGCCCAATTTTCGTCCAAAAACCTCAAAATCAAAGATTTACGAGCCTTTTTTCATCAAAAATCTCAAAATCAAGGTTTTAAGATCCAAATTTTCGTCAAAAACCTCTTAAGTCAACATTTCTGAAGCCAAATTTTCATTAAAACCCTTAAAATATTGGGTATCAAAGCCTATTTTTCGTCAAAAAACCTCAGAGTCAGCGTTTTAAGTGCAATTTTTTTTTGTCAAAAACCTCAAAATCTACATTTTTAAAACCAAAATTTTCTTCAAAAACCTCAAAATTAACATTCAAAACTTCTTTTTTTTTTGGGGGGGGGGCGGCACAGGTTTTCATTGGTTTAAAAGGGGGGCGCACTGTGAAAAAGTTTGGGAACCTCTTACCCAGGCTCTTTACTAACACTAGGATTCTACGTTGTGTTGATGGATATCCAGGATATAATCAATCAGTCACCAGGATAACTCCAAGAATCAAGATCCACTAGGATTTCCTACCGGTTTTTGTAGGACTCGTTCCTCTTATTTTTTTATTATTGGAATATTGTTTTTATTATATTATGAACTGTCTCTGAGTTTCTGTATTTACTTAATTGTATCGTAAAATTTTAATTTTCAATAATGGAAAATACGAAAAAAATTTTTATAAAAAATTATATATATTTACAAATAAATAGTTATAAATATTTTCGTAGGAAGTCTAAGCGTGAGCGTTGTAGGCGAGATCGTGCGATCTTCCGTGGTAGTGTTCGTGGTCGACGTGGTGATGATGATGGGGGACGTAGACTTCGTAGTTGACAGATTTCGGTTTGGTCAACCTGAAGATGACCATGGCCGCCGTCAAAACCAAAGAGAGGAGCCCCAACGTAAGGGCCTTCCATGTCTTAAGCGCGATCAATGCCATCGCCAACGGAATCACAGCAGTCGCCTTGAATTTCAAACCGAGCAAAAACGGCATCACCACTTTCCTTATAAAGCCACGACCTGAAAAACCGAGTTAGAAATTTTTATTAAAATATTTTAAAATGTTACCTTGATTAGAATCCTGCTCGGCCAAAGGAAGGACCAAATTTTTGGGCAAATCTTTAAGAAAATCTTCAGAAACTAAGCCTCTGGCACCGCTTACAAGTTCTTCAGGAAGCTCAAGTTTAATCGAATGTCCGTATATGTAGCTTTCAAGTTTTTCAAGAGTTGTTGCTCCTGAATCCAAATCATCTTTCTGGAATATCAATTTATCAAAAATCTAACTTTTAAAGGTTAATATTACCGTAGGGTTGCTAATGATGGACAGATGTCTGGTTATCCGGATGGAAGGCATCGATTGCGCACGTGATAGTGCCTCGTTTAGATGACCTTCCATACACCCTGGTTGGCCCAAAGCAAGACAGTCTAGGACTTCCAATCCCAGACATGTCTGAAAAGAATTGTTTAAAAATTAAATTTTGCTTTGTTTAAATTACCTGTAGGTAAGCGAAGCTGATAATTAACACCAGACACCTTTTCATGGCTAGATCGTAAATGACACCCCTACTTTCGCAAGTTGGTTTATATATGGGGCACGAGTTAAAAGCAGGGGAGAAGCCTTCCACTCCCACCACTCTCGCCACAATGGAGTTCAAATCCGACGAGTAGGGCGATTCTCTTAATTAGATTTTACCCTCGTACTCAGATATTCCGACGAATTTCAAACGTTTTAGACGTCATCGTTCGAAATCATGTCCAACGATTTAGACCCTAAAATATTGTAGTTGCCTGTAGAAAGCACTCCATTGCCAGTTTTTGGCAGATTTTCACGTTTTAGTGACAAAATGAAAGTTAGCATAAGAAAAACCTCGTAATAAATAACAAAAATTTTCAACAAATTCTGTTTCGAATTAGATACAAAAGCGTAAAAGAGACCTACTTAGTAGTCAGGGCGTCAGTCTCAACTACAATACAACCCTAACCTTCAAACTTGGGCAAAATGAAAAGTTCAACACGAAACTGGCAAGGGTGCCGTAACGGATACAGCTCCGTATTGAATTCAATTTTCAAACCTCCCCTCCGCTCTATTTGTTTCCCCGTCCTATGTAAATTATTGTGTATACAGTATTTCAAGTGTAAAAAACCATTTCGATGAAAATGAAGTGGCGCCAAAGTGAGACCGAATATGGAAGGCAAAATATTTGATATTTTTGGTTTATTTCGAACTCCAAATGAATTCAAAGGCAGAGAAACCAATCTGCCAAAGAGTCCGTTTCAAGTCCGGTTGAAAGCTTCATTGTAATATGATCGAGGAATCAGGGTCGGCTCGATCATAGAATAATAAACGCCTCGGAAACCGTGAATGGGGGCGTTTAATTTCTTTTTTTCGTCCGTTTTTTGTCTCTCTCTCGCCGGACACGTCCGCCTTCACTTTCAACCTTTTTTTACTTCCCCCTCACCTTCGTGACTTATTATAAATCAACCCTTCCTGATAAATCGATTCTTCTTCCCCTCTAGGTATAACCACGTATTTCCTCTATTAATCATACAAATGTCATTTTTGCTTTAATTAAGCGATCTCGGTAAACGTGCTAAAATATTAATTAAGGCCTTTTTTTTTCAAGTATTTTAATGGCCATATAAAGTTGCAATATTTGAAATGAAAATACCTAATTTGAGATTAACTGGATATTGTAGACTCTACTACTCATATGGTCCAGTTTTCCATACCCGAGAAAATCTAGGTCAATTTTGAATACTTTTTGATATTTTTTTTCTTCAAAGTTTTAGTGGATTTTAACTTTAATTTATTCAAATGTGTTGTTATTTTAGTTTTTTTATTTAAATATTTTAGCTGATTCCCAGTATACAGATTGTTTCGCTATTACAGCCGATGAATAATGAATTAATATAAAATATTGTGTGGTAATAACTTATCGTTAAATAATAAAATAAAATAAAAAAACACTTTACCTAATTATATATTAATTTTTCTCATAGAGAATTTATTAAGTGTATGTATTTGAATATTTTTTTTTCTTTCTCTTCATTTAAAAACCATTCTGCACTCGAGAATGTCGGATAAGACAAAAAAGGAGTCACCACAGTGGATAGTCCATGAATGCAAATTTTACAAAGAAAACAGTTTCCATTATTTAGTGAGTACATGAAATAAGTATTTAAAAATAAATAAAAAATACGCAAATCATCTCACTGTAGCGGATTTCCAAATGAAAAAAAGCTCTTGAGGCCGGTGCTTGGAGCGCTTTTAAGTCTTATTTTTACCATTTGTGAAATTGTCATTTTGTTTTGAAATTTCGTGGAGGTTGATTGATGAAGGAGTTCAAATGAAGTAAAATTTGGACTTTTCAGAGAAAAACAGGACTTCTGGCGATAAACTGGTTTCACGGAATATGGTACGCGATTCATAATGGAACGGTTTTTCTGTTGTTGATAGTCACCTGCTGCCTCATTTTCAAAGACGGTTTCGGCGAGTTTGTTGAGATTATACATTTTGCGGTGCTTCTCCTTTTGACAGAAGTCTCAATGCTAATAGTTCCCAAAGACGTTCTCGTAGAAATGATAAGGTACTCGTATAGGTAAAAATTAACTTTCTTTTTAATTCTCCTACCTTGAAGATTGTGCGATCAAGGACTATGCGACTACGGGACCACTCTAGACGAAATATCGATCAAAGAAATCGAAAAACTCAGAACCGAAATGCACAAAAGAAAACGTTTCAGAGTTAAGTTCATGAACATGGGCCTTTACCTTGCCACTTTCGTCCTCAACTTCGTCAGATCAATTTACGATTACAGCATCGGAAAATACGAAAATCCCAATTTACTGAACAAAAACGTAAACAGGTAAAAATAATTCTTTTTCCTTTACAGGGTTAGAGTGCACCAGCAGATTATCTGCAGGACTTTTGACCTGAAGAAAAAAAAATCCACGTTAACCCCCCAGGGTGCTCCAGAACTTCATTATTTTATATACGATGCCTATATTTTGTCAAATACGTTTTGTCAAAAGTATAGCAGACAATTGGTACTTATGTTTATACATCTTAAGGGGCTTGAGTACCCAAAAATTAAAAAAAAAAAATCGAATTTTTTTTTAAAATTATTAAATTTTAAGCATTTCTGCGCTGTTTCCAAAAGCAGAAATCAATTTGATCAATTACAAATATTTTTAATTAATTCAAAATAGCACTACGATAAAAAATACCTAAAACCAATAGATTTAGTGCCCGTTTAAATCAACATTTCGGGTGGGAAATTCGAATTTTAGTTTTTTTGCGTTTCCTGAAAAGTTACGTTTTTCAGACAAAAGTCCCCTTTTCTCGTGAACTAGTAAACTTTTTTGAGATCTGTTTTTTTCTATATTTAGAGGAATAATAAGGCTACATTTTGAATTGAAAACATTTTTGAAATTCAGTGTATTTATTTTTAAAAAAGTTTAAAAGTTTTTTGATCAGCTGTAACTTTTTTCCAAATTGAAGGGCCGTAAATCTGTTAATTCAAAATAAAGTCCTATCCTTCATGAATACGTGTGAAAAATTTCGTTAAGATTGATCCAGCCGTTTCCGAGAAAAAAGGACACAAAAAGTGCCATTTTAGGGTTAAAATCAGCCGGTACCCAAGCCCCTTAAGAGTCAAAGTATTCGTAACTCCAGAACATCATTTGGCTTTATGGGGGTGGGGAATTAAACACAAATTTTCACTGTTTTTTTGCAAATATCTCGAAAACCGTACGTCGAGATCGGAAAAATAATAAGTACAAAATTGAGGGGGGGTGGGGGATGAAGATATCAAAGATAGGATTTGGGAAGGCCTTTCCGGAGGAAATCCGCTGCTTCTCGAGGCTTTTTTTTTTTTTTTTTTTTTTCTTTTCTTTTAAAGGTACTTACCAGTACATATGTGGTCTCCATTTGACGTTACCCAATGGTACGGGCAAGTTTTTACATTTGCTCTCCAATACTACAACACTGCTGTCACGACCTTAGTTGTCATTGGTAAGTAATCAGTAATCACTTCCTCCTTAAATTTCTTTCCTTTCACAGCATCCGCGACGATGTTCATAACCTTTAGTGAGGAGATCTGCTTCCAGCTATCCTCTATGAAAGTGGGCCTCAGGTACATCAAAAGGCGAGCGGATGAAGTCGCAGGAGGAACGGCAAACGTCCAAGCATTTCAAGAATGTTTCAAAATGACAGTCATCCACCACAATAATATCGTCAAACTTTTTGATCTTCACCAGTGTTTTTTCTACTGGATTTTATGGCTAATCGTTACCCTTTGCACTTATTTGATCTGCCTTTCTGGATTCTCACTTACCATGGTGACCTCAATTTAAATAGGAATTTTTTAAATTTTGGTAATTAAATTCAGGACAGCGTAAAAATGAACGACATTATTGTCATGGCGTTTTTCTTCTTTTTCGAAATGCTTAATATTCTAATGATATGCTGGTATGGTGAAGAGATCAAAAGCTTGGTAGTCATTGAAATATTTTAGATTATTGTTCTTTAAAGTATAATTTACAGGGAGAAGATTTACGAGTTGTGATTTACGAAAGCGATTGGCTCGATTATAGGGTTCCGCTTAAAAATTATATGTTGATAATTCAAATTCGAGCAATGAGACCACTCCAATTGACTTGCGGAGGACTTATGGACGCCAATCTGGAAACTTTCAGTAACGTTAGTTGGACTTTATTTTGTAGAATGTAGATAGTAGAACATAATATTTTGCCATAAATTTTCATTCTTTTTGTTTTCAGGTCTGTGGCTCAGCATACTCATACTTTAATTTGTTAAGAGCGTCAAAATAATAGAATTTTATAGAATTTAAATAAGAAATCTTGTAGAGCGATTTCCTTGCTTAGTAGTTAGATTTGTTTTTTTGTTTTTTAATGAAAAACTGTAGATTGCGAAAAATAATAAATTGTAGGTACATAGCTAGCTTAAAGAATACATACAGGGTGACCCACGTGACCAGCCCCCTGATCCAAATTTTCTTTTAAAAAAAAATCCTCAAAATTAGCATTAAAAAGTCCATAAAATTATTTTATGAGACACTTTTCATAAACCACGAAATCGACGTTTTAAGAGCTATTTTTCGTCAAAAACTGAACATTTAAGGTGCCTTTTTTTTTTCTTTTTTTTTGTCTAAAATATCAAAAATAAAAGAACATTTTAAGATCAAATTTTTCTTCAAAAACCTCAAAAGCAATATTTTAAAATCTAAATTTTCTCTGGTCCTTGGGTCACCCTGTATTGTATCCCCTTGATTTGTACGTTTCTTGATTACTGTATCCACTTAATTTGGTTTATTTGTATGTACATATATTGTAGATCTTTCCTTTGGACATTCACAAACAATTCATGTTTAAGTTCGTTTAAAAAAAAGCAAATAATTTACTCAAAGATCATTCTTTACGATAATCCTCGGCCATTATTTTAGAGAGGACTCCGTATGTTATTACATAATTCAAAAATAAAAGTAAAAAAGTTGAAGGCAATCTCCTTTTATGTTTGTGCAGGTTTGAAAATTTTCCCAGTTTGTATATTTTTCACCCCCCACTCCTTTCGGAGTTCGCCCTTTTATCTCCTCCATGGGTCTCTTTTTCCCCAGACATAAAATTTCCATTGAAAAGGCCCTTATTTATTGATTGCATAGAACGTGCAGGGTTAGACTAATGAGATGGTTATGTAGGGCGTGAAATCTAAAGATTACACCTCACTCTAATAACACTCATCAGCAACTGTGACGATTCCTTTCGAACCCTTCTGCTTCATTCCTCTTAGAATATTAAGGGAAAATGGTTTAACCATTCGTTATTATAACGATATCATATCTCTCTTTTCCAATAAAAATTTATATCTTACACCTTAGAGTGAAAATCGCTTTTTAAAAATATCATAACGAGTTCTTATTAGTAACATAAGTTTTTTTTTATATTTCAGTTAAAATCACTCTTTTCTCATTTTTGCAGGGGCAGTACAAATTAAGGCGGTGGTGTGGTCACAGAGAGGGGTGTGTGTTGGTGGGAGGTTTGATGCTGCAGAACGCTAACTAATTTCGACATGAAAAAGGAGGTGTGAACTAATTTTAGTCATTAATCACACATCTCACTTTTTTCTCCCCTAAAAATATATATAAATTCAACCTTAATTACTTAAAAACAATTAAAATAACACTTCGCTACACAATCCAATCTAACGGGGATTTAATTACTTTTCGTCCACTATTAAATTTCACTAAAATAAAAAACATTAATATATGAGAGAAATAATTTTGGGAAAATAATAATTAAGTGGGTATCTACATTTTATTAAATGATGCAATAATTAAAATCGGTAGGGACTGAAGGTAATATATAAACCTATTGGTTTTTGTTAAAAAATAAATAAATAAATTCCTCATTTTAGCGGATTTTATTATTTGCTGTGGGTGTAGTAAACTAGGCGATAAAATTTTTTTTCCACAAAAATCATTTCAGAATTGCGTTTCTCAACCTAAAAAACGTTTGGAAAATATTTTTGGTGGAAAAAAAAATCTGGTCGAAAACTCTCGTCTCGTGGCCAAAGGATCTTCCGACCCGAAATTTTCAATTTTCAATTTACGTTTTTTCAGAAAAACAATTCTGAAGAAGTTTTTGTAGAATATCTTTTTATCACCTAGTTTACTACACCCACAGCAAATAAATGAGGAATTTTTATTTAGGAAATTTCATACAAAACTATAATTTTACCTTTTGTGGGTGAGGAACACGATTCTTAAGCTATTTTAGCTATTTTGAGATAAAAAATTACCATTTGCCAAAATACCCATAAAAAGTGCTAAAAATGATTCGAACTAAAGATATTGCAGAAAAACGAAAAAATTTCCAAAATCTGATTCAAAGAAAATCAATCTTAATAAACCAAGTAGGTACTTAAACCAATTTTTTCCCCAAAAAATCTACTAAACCATTTTGTTATGGAAACCAACTTCCTCTGGTAAACCAAAAATTAACACCAAATATGTTTGTTGGTGGAAGTGCAATACTCACGTGCTTAGGTACGATCTTCACCAAAGTTTCACCATATACAGGGTGGGCCTTAGGAGGTTGGGGCTAAGAAAGCGGCAGAGTTCCGCCTCATCCAAAAATGGAAATTTTGAATACACGATAGCTTACATATTTCGGTTGTTCCACATTTTTATGAAACGTCTAAATTACAAAAATAACCTTCCCTCATAGTATATAATAATAAAAATGAACGATATAAAACATGATTATAAAATAAAACATAATCGTGATCATAACATTATATAAAAGTAGGCTCAGAGGGGAAAATAACGTGTAGACTGAACCTTAAAAATGTTAGGATAGGTGGCGCCCTCCCCCTTTTACCGCCCGTCCAACCCCTTTCAGCGAGAATTCCAGTTTACTCTCCGACTCGGTCCTGTGCGTACATCCTTTCATTCTTCCGGAAAAATAATTTTTCTTTTTTTCCTCGATTTTGAGCATAATAAAAAAAATCAAAATTAATTTTTTTTAATAAACGTCATAGTTGGTGAGGTCAGTATTTTTTTTATTTATTAAAACAATTTAAAAAAAATTTAATGAGCAAGTTAATAAATCATTTTTCAGAAACAAAAAATAATTAAAAAATCATGAAAAAAAAATAAAAAAATAAAAGGTAAATTTTTATTTTAGTTTACCAACCTAATGAAGGTTTTTTTTTGTTTACCATCAACTATTCATACTTAATAAATATTTAAAGTTATGAGAAAATGGACTATTTTAAATATTCAAGTCCACTTGGTGAGCCCACTAAACTTTTATGATGTACTTAACTTTTTAAGTACAATATTAAATAGAAGAAATAACTACTTATATGGCTCGTATGTCCGTCCTTAATCCTACTTCAATATTAAAAATTCAAAAAGCAAAAAATTTTACTTATAGACTCAAAAAATGTCTGGTGACCTTCTTGGACGAAAATAATTCTTGATGGTTTACTTCGAACTAAGTTTGGCAAAGAGTTTGGAAGGACTATTTTGGCGGATTTCCGGACGAAAGCAGGCTATTGAGGTCGGCCTCATCGAGGCTTTTTTGACATAGATCCAACATTTTACCACCACGAATTCCAGCGACGCAATTGTTGAAGGAAAAGATCAAAGTTGGTCTCGAACTTTTGAACCAAGGAATCACTTTTCGATTTCCTACGGCTTAAAGATGTCATTTTTTTTCATGTCATTTTTTGAAGACAATATTTTATACGTCAACGTCTCACATTACACAAGATGACAAGTGCGTAATAACGTACATTTTATACAGTAAAAACATTCCTTTTTTTCCCCATTTTACTTTTCAAAATGAAAAAATACCCCACGCGCATTCCTTCAGGGTCTCCTTTTATTTGCGTAAAAAATTCTACAGGGACCACACATGTCAAAACAGATTTTAATTTACCTAACAAGAAATTTTTGCAATACTTCTTTGAATAAATGAAGGACCGAGGGAAGAAGTAATAAGGCCATTTTAATATGTAACAAGAAGAGTATATTTAAATAAATGCTCTAAGAGATGAACCCGAGAACTACGACTCATCCAGACACTATAACCCTTCGATTGTAAGGATAATAAAATACCTTTTGAGAAACTTAATAAGTTATTGATCTTAATCGTTGTTTCCCTGGCCCTTAAAATGTTTACATTTTTAATAATTTATTTTAATATTATCCAGTATTTTTAATGAACAAAATACGTTATGATAAACTTTATTAAAATGATATATCGATTTGAATAAGGCGTATGAGGTAAATCTTTGAATAAACCCCGGAATTCCGAACATCCTTACAACCTGGGTAGGCAATAATAGCTAAGGTCTGCTTTTGACGCATTTCAGAACGTATTCGAACTTCAATGGAAACCATCAAGAATCGTTTTACATGTTTTTCTCATTTTCCTTTGTATTCTTAATGCTTCCGGTTTTCGCAATAAGGAAAAAACGCTAAAAATGCTCATTTCGTGAATTCTGAAAACAAGTTTGGTTCGTATTTGGTGGAAGGAGTCTTTGATATTTTGAGAACATTATGGTTAGGTAGCAAACAGAGGGATTCTTGGAATTCCCAAACAATTAATTTCATTGATTTGAAGATTAATTCGAACAAGCAGTCCTTTTCTCGAGAATCTTGTTGAATTCGACAAGGCTTATACTCTGGTAATGAAGACGATGAAGTGCTCGGGTGTAGATTAACTCGAAATAACAATGCGGCTATGTTTCAAGAAGCGATCGTTTATTGATTTGAGTTAAAGGGATCAGACGGGAAGGTAAGAGGTAAGAGGCCGGGGGTTTGAAGGGGGTAACAAAGTTAGTGGCAAGTTCCATTATATTACGCTCTTTGATCAACCTCCGGACCTCCCCTTGTTACAACTTGATGCTAATTGGTTCGTTAGTAATTTGCTCAAGTCGGTTTCAACATATGTGATGCCCGGTGCATTCGTTGGACGTAAAAAGGTCACATCAAAGGCAACCTTTTTTAAATTTTATTTATTCAATAGTTTTTAATCTTTTCCTGTATCAAATGTCATCTTTGTAGGCCTTTTCAGGCTCAGTGAATCGTTGCTGAATATGGATCATGAATGATCAAAGCTTACCTAGAACTACATTGATTATCTAATATTCCAATCCATGCAGCAATGTTTTCAAATATTTGATAAATGTTAATCCTATTTTGTTGTTTTTCAGACCGGTAGAATTCTTTAGAATTATATTTTTCAAAGGGACTACAGTTTGAAACTTCCAGGGAAATTTGTGGGCTATAGGTGTCCTCCAAATCCATCTATAGGTGGCCTATTCAACTAAAGCCATAGGTGCCCTCCACATCTATAGGTGACCCACGAAAAATTTCATTTATAAATGATAAGAGCTAAGTACCTTTGTCTAACGACCCTCGAGTGTTTGTTATTTCATTAGTGGAGTGGATACGTGTTTCGATTGAAGGATGAAGGGGGGAGGAGAGAAAGGATTTAAGAGGCTCAATGTTGAAAGATTAGAGAAAGCTAAGGAATTAGAGGGCGGCAGGTGGTGCCCGTAGTTTAGTCCCTTATGAGAAAATCCAGAAAACAAGAAGGGAAAAGCCCTTTTTCTACCTCAGGGTTAATTATAAGTCGAGCGGATGATTGAAGAATCAATTTCTTAAGCCACATCTTGAGATTTACCTTACTTATATTAAAATCTCTAAATTTGGGTTAAATGAAGGATCCTACTCGTTAGAGCTGGTGAAGATTTAATGGGATAATGCTTAAGCAAAACCTTATTCTATGGCCCTTTTCATAAACAACGTCTCAAATGCTAAAGCTTAAAATAAGGTTCAACAAAATGATGAAAATTGGTTGGAGGAGAATATTTACCTCCATATCCTCCTATGCCCTTTTAATTTTTAGATCTAATTTAACGTTTTTAGTACAGAGAACCCTTTTTTTCATTCAGTTATGATAAAAATGCTCACGTTTTATATCCAAAGGGTCTTAAAATGTCGCAAATATGCGGAAAACCGAGAGAATTTTAATCGAACCAAGCAAAAAAGGGGTAATTTAAAAGAGAGGGTGTGACCTTTGACTCGCTTCCGACTAAAAAGCCCACAAAGCGCGGTCTTTAAAGTTGGAAAAAAAAATTTTTCCCATAGGGTCTGATCTAATTAAAACGTCAAAGAAAACGAATTTAAAAAAAGTCAATATCATAAAGCTGTCAAAGAAAGTACTCTCCAACGGAAAAATAGTCCTTTTACAAATTTCTCCGGATTGGGGTTCGTTATCGTAGGTACCTTACTTTGATCATCAACATAAATTTTGTGGTAATTTTTTTATTTTTTTTTCCTTTCTCAGAAAGTTAGGACTTAAAACTCCCAAAACATATATGGAAAAATCTAATCTTTTTTATCATGGAGATACTGGGTCTTTCTAAACCAGGGTCAGTTGAGATTCTCCATTGATTAAAAGTAGTGAATTACCTTCTCCTTCCTTTCTCTTAAACAAAAGACATTGAACGATCTAAATCTTTCCTCTAAACGCGATTCTTTTTCTATTTAATTCTCTGGAACTAAAGAATTAGCTTGAAAAAAAATTAATTAATTAAACAAATTAACAGGGTCAGATAGGCTCAATGGGAGATCGGGAAATTCCCTAAGGTCCACTCCGACGGGATGTTTCAGGGCCGGTAATCCTTTTAACTTTTTTTAACTTTTCCAATTGATTTTTGATGATTTTTAGGCACTAGGAGTTTTTGTCATAAAAATAGTTATTGTATATAATAAAATTGTAAAAAAAATTGTAAATATTGTATATAATAAAAATAGTTTTTGTCATAAAAATATGATTAAGAAGTTAAGGATTTTCAAATTTTTATGATTTTCAAAAAAAATAAAAACATGGCAACCTATATTAATGTATTCTAAAACTAAAATTCAAATGAAATTTTTCAAAAAACCAACAGTTTTTTCAGGATATTCGAGAAATACATCAAAGAAAAATGCCGCGGTATAAGGGGCCCTTAAACTAGATGATATACCTTCATGAACCATGACAAATAAGGTCTTTTTTAGCATGATTTTTGACCTTTTAAAGGAACTAGGCCCTAGTGGACCTTTTTACTAGATTTTGTTCTTTTGCGACGAAAAGTGCCTTTTGTAGTATGGGTTTTGATCTTTATTTGAAAAAAGATGCCAAGTTAATTTTGTTTTCTTCCTTTATGACACAAAAAGGACCTTTTGAGCTTGATGTTTGCTCCTTTTTAGGCCCCAGGGGCGCTATATTTTTTTCCTTTACCACAAAAATGCCCTTTTTAGCTTGATTTTTGATCCTTTTTAGACATTAGGGGCCCTTTTAACTAGCTTTTGTTCCTTTACGACAAAAAAGGTCCTTTTTAGTTTGATTTTTGATCCTTTTTTTGAACACGATCTTTCATATCTAGATTTCGATCCTTTACGATAAAATAACCTCTTTTAGTTTTTACACTTTTTTGAAGATTTAAAAAAAAACTTCATATTCCTTGTTGAGAATCCGGTGAATTTTACCAACAATTCTTTTAAATGTTGGTAATACTAGACGAGTATTTTTGGGGAAAAAGTACTTTAACTCTTTTATAATTAGAATCAACCCATTGTTATATTGTGTCATGTTCACGTAATTTTAAAAGATCAAAAGAAAATGAAAATAAAAGGAAAGCTTTAATAATTTAACAGGTTTTCTAAACCTTTTGGAGAAGAAGAAAAAAAACTTTCTTAATAAAATATTCTCGGAAAAAACTTTTTGGCAGTTGAGCTTTCTCTCTGTCCATTATAAAGGGTTGAAGCTGTTATGGGACGAAAAATTCGAATAATGGCTATAATTTTGCACTTTTCCAAGTTTTTTATTTATACTGATTTTTTTCCTCCCTCGGGCTTAAATTTAAAATTTTAGCAGTTTGTTAGTCTAGAATACCTAATTAGAGCTAACGGGAATACAAAATTTATCCGATGAACTTATCATTCCTAACCACTCTTCACCACTATTTCCATAACACCTTATTTTCCGACATCTCAACACCTCGAAACTATACAATTCTTCATCCTCAAAACAATTTTTACTCATCACCTCTAGAAAACAATCTTTAATTTTTTTCGTAAATTGATAAAAATAGTTTCGTCAGCCCTTTTTAAGAACAATTTTTCGACGTAAACACGCCTTGAAAACGTAATTTTATTTTTAACACGTTTAACTTAATTTAATTTTCTCGAAGTTAGAGGTCTCTGCACCCTTCTACGTGATCTTGTAAAAATTGCCTTGAAATTCTCCTTTCATGGAGAAGAAAAAAGGAAAAAAAGATGAAATACGAACCATAAGAAAAAAAAGTGAGACAGAAGTAGAAAAAAAGTAAAACGTTGAACTTTTTCTTCGCCCACCGTGACTTTTATAAAAATAAAGTCCCGAAGAGAAAAAGCATCGTGGGCCGTAATCAGTGCAACGGTCAAGGCGAAAGGGGGGCCTTTGCTTTTCACAAAGATCCTACAAAACTTTTTCTCGTAAACTGCAATTTTCTTAAAAGAAAATCCCAACCTTGTTAAAATAAGAAAATAAGTACCTACCTAAGTTTGGAAAAGCCTCAATTCAATATAGTACGGGAACGCTACTGCTTCCCTATATATTTAGCAAAATTATATTTGAGCTCTTTTTGAAAGGATATCAAATATTTAGGATTTCCTTATACCCTTTTATATCAAGATATACCAATATGTATTAAGATATTTATTTGAATTGAAGCTAAATATTCACTATCTTTTGAGAAAGGTTTGTAGTTCAATAATTTGAAATTTCCAGCGGTCATTATTTCAATAAAAACAAAAATAGTCGCTTCAAAATAATGAAATAATACAAAAATAACAAGTGGTGTTATTTCTTGGGAAATAATGGAATATCCGGAATCCCAGCGATATTCGCACGTAGAGGGTTGGGGAAGGGGGATTCGGCATTTTGGGTGGGTCCCTAGGGTGGGAAACACGGGGGCTGTCTTGAGAGGCCCTCGGCTCCACTCGTTTCAGACGTGATCGGTGTCCGAATAGTTTCTCATTCCTGTATCCGAGGCAATTTTTTTCTTTAAAGGAAAATATCCCAATATCGAGTGGGAAGGTCGCTATTTCAACCTCTCGAAACGGAGTGTCGATAAATAATACAGATCCTCACTTTATATTTTATTGCTCTGAAAATAGCTCTCAAAAAAAGATATTCGTAGAAGGGATAAAATACTCGGAGTTTCCACCTTGAATTTCTCATTTGGGAACAACCTTTTACATAATAATTAATTAACGGAAGATTATATTTCACTGAAAATAAAATAAAGGATCGATTTCTGCTTTCACTTTTTAAAAAAAATGTTTTTAGAATGACTCAAATCAACATCAACCATCCATTCAATTCTTTAGGTATTCAGTGAAATTGGCTAGATTTAGAAAACAAGGGGTCCAATTCTTCACTTTTTGTCGTGAAAATTTCTTTGGTGGTAAATAAGATTTCGGTTTTGGGAAATCAGTAATTTTTTTTCCGACCTCACCAAAGGGGGGACCATTCTTCACTTTTTTGAAGTGGGACCCTCACCGAAGATGGGACCTACTTTTTGGACGTGAAATTTTTTTATTTTTCGATTTCATTCAAAATGTGGTTTTTGACCATTTTTTCGGTAAAAATAAGATTATAAAGTCGGTTTTGGGATTTATTTTTTTTTTTCAACTCTCTACTCACCCCTTTTCACTTTTTCGAAGTGAAAACGTTTATTTTTCGATTTCATCCAAAATGTGGTTTTTGACCACTTTTGGGGTGAAACCGTGAAAAACAAGATTCTAAAGTCGGTTTCGTGATTTAATTTTTTTTAAATTTTTTTGACCTCACCCTTTTCTACTTTTGCGAAGTGAAAATTTTTATTTTTCCATTTTATCCAAAATGTGGTTTTTGACCATTTTCGGGGTGAAAAAAAAAAAAGATTCGGTTTTGGGATTTAATTTTTTTCTTTTTTTGACCTCACCCTTTTTCACTTTTTTGAAGTAAAAATTTTTATTTTTCCATTTCTTCCAAAATGTGGTTTTTCACCATTTTTGGGGTGAAAGACAAGATTATAAAGTCGGTTTCGTGATTTGATTTTTTAAATTTTTTTGACCTCACCCTTTTCTACTTTTTCGAAGTGAAAATTTTTATTTTTCCATTTCAACCAAATTGTGGTTTTTGACCATTTTTGGGGTGAAAAACAAGATTCGGTTTTTGGATTTAATTTTTTTCTTTTTTTGACCTCACCCTTTTTCACTTTTTCGAAGTGCAAATTTTTATTTTTCCATTTCATCCAAAATGTGGTTTTTGTAAATTTTTGGGGTGAAAAACAAGATTATAAAATCGGTTTTGGGATTTAATTTTTTTAGCGGATTTTTTCCTTTTTTTGACCTCACCAAGGTCCAAGGGGGGACCTTTTTCACTTTTTCGAAGTGAAAATTTTTATTTTTCGAATGTGTCATTAATTACTTCACCAGTAGGAGTCAAGTGGGGAGAAAAGAGACCTTTAAAATAGCTTTCGAACGGCGTATTAATCAAGTTTATTGGGAAAGAATTGATTAACTTATGTACCTACGTGTAAATTGGCCAGCTTGAAATTCTAAAGTGCGATATCCTGTCACATCCCACTTGATATTGGTTTCATAAATTAGCTAAAAATTCAATTTTTAGAATGAACACAGCAATTTTCCAGTCTTTTAAAATTAAAATCATGTTTTATTTAGATTTTCCATCTCAATAAAGAGACTCAATAGCCCCTTTTTGTAAATCGTAATGGCCCTGGAGGAAAGTGGGGTAGGTTCAGCTATAAAAAAAAAATGCCATGGAGTTGAGCCTTCCGAAATGAATGGAAGAAAATAAAGTACCCCTTCTGGCCACTTAGAACGTCGCTCGGCTGAAAGGCTACTTTTCACGTTCAATAAAAAACGTTTTTTTGAAATAAGATTTCAAACTTGTTTTTATACACTTCAATAGAGAATTTCCAGACATGAAATTCACTGAAAGACAATTAGGAAATTTAAGAAAAAAAATCCTCTTCATGATTTCCCTTTCCTTAGTACCATAAAATTAGTTTCTAATGATGAAATAATTTTTTTTCTGTTCTTTAAGAAAAAAGCCTACGTGAAAATTATAGAAAGTGAAACCTAAAAAGTAATGAAGCACTTAATATTCTTCCTATCTCTCTACATTAAGATAATTGAAAAGGTAAAGAGAAATTCCATTTTAGTTTAAAAAAAAATGACATTTATTAATGAAAAATAGGAATTAAAAAAAGGAAAATTCTTTGGAAGACATTTTTCTTGTCCTTCAAGTTTTTAACCTTATCCGTATGAACGGAAATGTCGCCGTTGTCAATCCGAAAGGGCCGTTTAAAAAGAAACGAGACGGGGAGGGTTGAAAATGGGATTGAAAGTAGATTGCCGAGTCGTTTCCCTTTAGGTCAAATTGAAGGTAGTCGAAAAGAAAAGTGGCTCTAAGTGCTCCTAGTTTAGCCCACGCTCGGAACATCCGTTCTGCCTTATTGCGTCTTTAGACTTGTTAACTTTTTTTGTGTGCGAAAAGTCGTTTTGAATGGATAAAACCGAGGTTGAAAAGGATTTTATTAAACTGACAGAGCTAAATTTCGAAAGGAATCCGAGATCTTCGCAATAAAACCATATTTGATATACATGAGAATTTTTGACTTTTTGTGTTTATCGAAAAACTTCCGATTCCGAAGGGAAAACTTGTCGAATCAAATTTTGTGGATGATTGACATGGAACACTTCAGTGAAAATCAATCTGGGATATTTCCTGATCGGCTTAGTGTCGAAATTGGATACATCGAAAACGACATCTTACATGGAGGAGGATGTATGGGGAAGTAGAGAAGGTGATGGGAAGATTTGGGAGGTGGTCAAGGTACAATTGGGGAGTTAGGGTGATGGGGGAGGTTGTATTAGTATGGGGAGGTGGGGTAGATGGTGGTAGTATGAGGAGGTGGGGGAGGTGGTGGTAGTATGGGAAGGTGGGGGAGGTTGTGGTAGTATGGGGATTTGGGGGAGGTTATGGCAAGGGTAGGGAGATGGGGGAGGTTATGGCAAGGTTAGGGAGGTGAGGGAGGTAATGGGAAGGTTTGGGAAGTTGGTCAAGGTACAGTTGGGGATGTAGGGTGATGGGGTAGGTTGTATTAGTATGGGGAGGTGGGGGAGATGGTGGTAGTATGGGGAGGTGGGGAGAAGGTGGTAGTATGGGGAGGTGGAGGAGATGGTGGCAGTATGGGGAGGTGGGGGAGATGGTGGTAGTATGGGGAGGTGGGGGAGATGGTGGCAGTATGGGGAGGTGGGGGAGATGGTGGTAGTATGGGGAGGTGGGGGAGGTGGTGGTAGTATGGGGAGGTGGGGGAGGAGATGGCAAGGTTAGGGAGGTAATGGGAAGGTTTGGGAAGTTGGTCAAGGTACAGTTGGGGATGTTGGGTGATGGGGGAGATTGTATTAGTATGGGGAGGTGGGGGAGGTTATGGCAAGGGTAGGGAGATGGGGGAGGTGATGGCAAGGTTAGGGAGGTGGGGGAGGTAATGGGAAGGTTTGGTGAAGGTACGATGATGGAGGCAGATTTTACACTTTAATATCCATGACAAGTTTCCACTGCTCTCCTGGGTTCCATTTATCCTTTCCCTCTCATCTTTTTATTATTATTTTTTCTTAAAACAATTGTTAATTATACTCCGTCATCATGGATAAGGTGAGATTTGGAATTACGTGGTGGGGACGTTTTAAAGGCACTTAATAAATTATTTTGTCTCAAGTACCTTGAGTTATAATCCTTCTTCAAGCCGGTGTAAATGGAGCCGCTTTCTAAACGCCCCTTAATCCTCGAGCTTTGAAATATATTAACCCGGGGCGCCTAGTTCAAAGACTTAAACGATATCCATCCAGAAAGTGTTAATTGCCCCCTCCAGCCCTTCATGAGTCACATTTTAAGGGTGAGAAACCGCAGATTTAAAGTGATTCAGCCTCTTTAAGGGACTCGTACTGAATGCTTAAACGGTACGATGCGGATTTAAAGAGCATAATGACAGCCATTAGTCACCCGTCGACCACAAAACCCTCCGGTTAATTATCCACGAAAATATTTTCATCACAGGAATTTTTACCCTTTTTCTTTATTTTTCAAAGCGATTCCCTGCTGACTCGAGAGTATCATTAAGCCACTATCGGCAGGTGTTAAAGCAGAAAGATTAATTGCTACATCGTTAACCAAGTTCATGTTCCCAACACTATTATCATCTACTAGGACGCTTTACTAAATCCCCTCGTTATTTCAAAGTATTCAAGTTGGAACGACTTTGTCCGAAAATACCGTCGGTCAGTCTACTCTGAGCTAATTAGTCTGAATCGCCCACATATTGCCAATTTCAATTTCCCCAAGTTTGCATTTCTAGTTGCAACTTTAATTTTCCTACTAACCTTACCAAACCTCAAAATACACGCTTTGAGTATATAGGTTGATTCGGTTCTATTAATGTTTAAAAAATAAAGTTCATGCCTTACAAAACCCCTCCGTGTAAAAAAAGCACCCCTCCTCGCAAAGCAAAGCAGCCCGAAAAAGTTATGATGTCAACTTCCCAGCCTGCATTTCAAGATGGCGAAGGGTGATTTTGGTTTTTTTTTTTAAATTATTTATTTATTTATTTCAATTTTTTTGTGTGGGTGATTTGTGTGGTTTTGGTGATTTGGGTAATTTTTGAGATTTTGTTGGTTTTGGTGATGTGGTGATTTGGGCGGTTTTGGTGATTTGGGTGATTAGGGTGGTTTTGGATGGTTATGGTGATTTGGGTGATTTGGGTGGTTATGGTGATTTGGGTGGTTTTGGTAATTTGGGTGATTAGGGTGGTTTTGGGTGGTTATGGTGATTTGGGTGGTTTTGTTGATTTGGGTGGATGGGGTGGTTTTGGATGGTTATGGTGATTTGGGTGGTTTTGGTTGGTTATGGTGATTTGGGTGGTTTTGGTGATTTGGGTGATTAGGGTGGTTTTTGTTGGTTATGGTGATTGGGTGGTTTTGGTGATTTGGGTGATTGGGGTGGTTTTTGGTGGTTATGGTGATTTGGGTGGTTTTGGTGATTTGGGTGTTTTGGTGATATGGGCGGTTTTGGGTGTTTATGGTGATTTGGATGGTTTTTCGGTGGTTTTGGTGATTTGGATGGTTTTTTTGGTGATATGGTGATTTAGGCGGTTTTGGTGATTTGGGTGATTGGGGTGGTTTTGGATGGTTATGGTGATTTGGGTGGTTTTGGTTGGTTATGGTGATTTCGGTGGTTTTGGTTGGTTATGGTGATTTGGGTGGTTTTGGTGATTTTGGTGATTGGGTTGGTTTTGGGTGGTTATGGTGATTTGGGTGGTTTTGGTTGGTTATGGTGATTTGGGTGGTTTTGGTGATTTTGGTGATTGGGTTGGTTTTGGTTGGTTATGGTGATTTCGGTGGTTTTGGTTGGTTATGGTGATTTGGGTGGTTTTGGTTGGTTATGGTGATTTGGGTGGTTTTGGTGATTTTGGTGATTGGGTTGGTTTTGGGTGGTTATGGTGATTTGGGTGGTTTTTTGATTTGGGTGATTGGGATGGTTATGGTGATTTGGGTGATTGGGGTGGTTTTGGGTGGTTATGGTGATTTAGGTGGTTTTCGTGATACGTGTGTAAATCGAACCAACCTGTCTAGCCTGGGAGCCTCCTTGACGAATACCTCAATAGCCTCTTTCCTACAGAAATCGGTTTCCCTCTAATTTTAATTTTTATCTCGCAAATCGAAAAATGATTCAACGTTGACTTTCGCCTATAATTTTAGTTTTATCTCCGTCGGACACATGAGCCATTAAATGTAATTACAATCAGCAATTTCGAGCTGAATATCATATCCGTCGTCGGGTATAAATTAGTCAGGCCCCGGGGTTGTTTTAATGCGGAGATCTTCCCGGGATAAACGTGAATTGAATGAGGAAAATGTTTCGAAAGCTTTCAATATGTGGAGACCCTTTATTATTCCCTTCTGTTTGCCTTTAATTTCGGAACCAACTCACTTTTTAATTTCCTTATTTAAATAAGTAACATTAATTCCATTTTCTTTATATTTTTAAACAAAAAAAGGTTTCAAAACTCTTGAAAGTAGTATTTTTTTTTATTTTTTGAAGAAGTCTGGTAATGTATTGCGAGGAGAATATGGGCGAGATGGAATTCGGGTTAAGCGGTTTCATTTGTCACAACTTGAAACCTTTTTCGAACTCCCCCTGAAGGAGAAAATATCGGAGGGGAAAAAAAGTGTTATGGAACAATCCTTAAAAGTAAACCGTATTCAAGGGTATTCTCGAGAAATCTTTTGGAATGCATTTATGAAAAGGTTTTTATTGAAAATGTTTGAAACGATTCAATGTTTCCAGTTGTTTGAGGGGGTAGGTCAAAGGGAAGCGGATGTGGAAAAGACCCCCCAGTTCGGTTCCGGAGTAGGCCCGAGAGTCATTTTAAGGTTGGCCGCCCCCGTAGTCTTGGACGACGCCCAAACCCCAAACTCCTATAATTCTCCTTTCCAGGGCCTAAATATCGTTAAATTCACTTTATAAAAAATAATTATTCCAGAATGCAGTTCCGCATTATCAACCTAATTTTTAAATAATAATTTATTTTGTTAAAAAATGTAATAACTATAGGGTGACCACGCATTGTGCGTGATTTTACGCATTTTGAATAATTTTTACGCAGAACGCTATGACCTTATGCGTACCGGCCTTTTTACTCATTTCTGGAAAGAAAAAAGTCCTAAGAGATCATCAAGTCGTATTTTGAACCATTTTCTACAAGATAGGACCCTTTTAAATCAGATTTTCAACCTCTTTGGACAGAAAAAGACCCTTTTCAGCCAGATTTTGACTCTCTTTGAAAAGAAAAGACCATTTTCAGCCTTTTTTTGAACTGTTTTCGACAAGATAAGACCCTTTTCAGCCTGATTTTGACCCATTTTGACAAGATAAGACCCTTTTCAGCAGTGTTTTGACCCTTATTCCACAAGAAAAGACATTTTTCAGTCAGATTTTGACTCTCTTTGAAAAGAAAAGACCATTTTCGGCCCTATTTCGTACAGTTTTAGACACGATAGGACCCTTTTCAGCAAGATTTTTACCCATTTTAACAAGATAAGATCCTTTTCAGCAGTGTTTTGACCCTTATTCCACAAGAAAAGACCCTTTTCAGTCAGATTTTGACTCTCTCTGAAGAAAAAGAAAACATTTTCAGCCCTATTTTGAACCGTTTTCGACAAGATAAGACCTTTTTCGGCCTGATTTTGACCCATTTTGACAAGAAAAGACCATTTTCAGCCAGATTTTGACCCTTCTTCTACAAGTAAAGACCATTTTCAGCCAGATGGTAACCTAATGAGGAAAAAAAATAGAAGAAGAAAAAAAAATTCGTATTCAATAAAATGCCAGGTGTGTCCTTATTGTTACGATATTCGTTGAATGCATTCCTCCCCCTTCGGTAAAAAAGGCACAAAATTTCCCTTTTTGTATTAAAAATGAACCTCGCATCCTACATCCTTTCAAAACCCACCTTCCGTTTTTTTTCCCCATTTTTGTATATTTATATACACGAAGTTCCACTATTCGATCGGGAACGTTCACGATATGAGATTTGAGCCTCGTATTTGGAGGGCAGCTGTATTGAATTCACCAATATGAAAATCCAACCTTTTTTCCCTCTTTTACTCCTCTTTAGGAACTTTCTCTAGAAAATATTCAGGCTAAGGAGCTTCCATTAAAATGCCTCCTTTTATTAATAATGATCGCAAAAACTTTAATGCTTTCATGCTTTTAAATGAAAATCTTATTAAATTTTTGTCGAAGAACTTCTTCTTAGTTTTCCTTTTATTTTATTTTTTCTTGTGAAATATTTTCATAAAAGATTGTGGAAAAAGGAGTCTTTAAAAATGAGTTTATGGCACTTTAATAGAAGACAACACACGAAATTTATATTTTTTACACAAGGAAGGTTCACGATCATGTACCCTCAGAACTTGGCCAACATTTTTATAAATATGGATTTTCATAAATTGGCAAATGAGATATCGATTCTTATGTAAAATTGCACGAAAAATACCATGGAATTAAATAAAAAAATTTCAGACCAATATTTTTCAAGTTATCGCCAAAAAACAGCACTTTAAATTAGGAATGCTAAGCAAGGAAAAATTTTCTCAGCAAAAACAAACTTATATTCGTACTCAGCACTCCAAAAAACCTAAAAGTATAAAATTTTGTCAAGATTAAAAAATAATTTTTTTTCCCCTTAAGTAATAAAAACCCTCAGATGACTCCTTCATCCTCAAAAATCGACTCAAAGATCACTAACAAAACATTCTTGAATTTTTTTCAAGCCTTTAGAATTTTTTCAGAGGATCACCAGTTTTTTCAACAATACCTACTATAAAGGAAAACATTCCGTAAAAATCTCAATAAATTCCTGTTAACGGTTCTCGGGCAATAAAATTAAAACTGAAGCACCCAGAAAATTCCTAGGGGAAACCATTTTTTCAGTGAAAATATTTTATTTTTATTTTTGATCTAGCCAGAAATAATGTTCCCAACGTTTTTCAGGACGAGAAACACGATTCTGAGGTCCTTTTCTGGATTAAAAATTCTTTTTATGACATAATTAACTATTGTAGGTAGCAATTTACCAAACAAAAAAAAATTTTTTTTTAAACCTTGATGGAATTTGATACCTTTAGGTTTTTTTTGGGATGCTGGGTCCTAAAATGATGTTATTTTTGGTATTTTCTTCAGCTTTAAGTGCTTTTTTTTGGCGATAACTTAAAGAATATTGTTCTTAATTTTTTTTAAAATTGATTCCATTGTATTTATTGTGCAATTTTACATAAGAATCAATATCTCATTTGCCAATTTTCAAAAATTCATATTTTGGCTTTCCGAATTTTTCCCATTCATAAAAACCCTCGGTGAAACTTTTTTTGGGGTCTAGAACCACCATGTTTGTTCCCGATCTGAGATTACATGACCGTGACCTCCCCTTGTTTAGGTGGTTTAAGATGTTGGACAAAAAGTGATCATTAAAACTTGAACCTGAAGTTTCCAAGAATAGAAATAATTAAAAATGCTTCAACCGTACTTCGGACTTAAATTTAATTTATTTCCTAAGGTGGCTTTCAAACAGCTTCTGTTTGTTCTCTGACAGGGAATAACAAGAGAAACGAGATTTCAAGGGACAAACGAAAAAAAGAAAAAAGAGAAATGAGGATGAAGAGGAAGTCTGAACGACACCGGTTTACAAGGGAGTTTTGGCTCGATGCCCTTCCTCTCTTGTCTCCCCGACAAGGGCTTTATGAAGTCGGAGAAGACCCCCACCCTCCCCCACTCTCCCCCAAAAACCCTCTTCACTACAAAGTTTTCCCAAGTTGGCTCGCCAGATTTTAAACTCAAACATTTCCCTCACTTAACGTTTGATATACGAGCTTCCAAAGGGTTTGAACCCTTTAAGTAGGCACCCATGGACATTTTATCTCTTAAAAAGAAAAAAAGAAGTACATATTAACCAAGGAGTCATTAAGGGAAAAAAAAAGTCCTTAAAATGAGGTTAAACTTTTTCCCTGGTAAAAAAGAAGACACTTAGCGGTTGAATTCAGCCTCCAAGTTGCTCGATGACTTACAAAAAGAAGGATTGCGAAGTTGAGACCCCTCAGAACTCTTGAACGGAACTTCTTTAATCCAGAGACAAGGACTTTCACAATCTGAAAACCCTCTTGACGTTCCCAACCAAGATTTCAGACTCAATTTCCCATAAAAGGCCTTTGCAATTTTTATCAGGTTATACAGACCCGCACGACGTATACGTATTGCGTTGTAGGTATCATTTTTTTCTCGGATCATTCAAAATCAGGATCCATAAAAGAATAATAAAATAAATGCGGGTTATAAAGAAGGAACTCTTTTTAATCTCATCTTTCCGTATGTCAGTGACAGAGAGTATCTCGAATTTATGAGCCCAGCGTTGAGAAACATTTGTCTAACGTTGGATTCCTCCATTTCATCTCGCACCCTCCAGAAGTATTTTCTCAAGATTTAACCCCTCCCATTCAGGATCCACGACCTCGAACCCCTTTAATGGAAAGTCATTTTCAAGACATCTGTCTCTATGAAGATCTATTTTCTTAACTAAAAGAAATTAGATTTTAACTTTCTCAAAAAGATCTTTTTTTCTTCAAATTTAAAAATTAGTGGATCGATTTCGTTTCCAAAGAAAAGCAAAATTTTTTATGTCTGTTAACTTTAAGCATCTATAACTTAATTAATTCTTAACCGATTTACTTGTTTAATACACCGTTCGAAAGCTATATTAAAGGGCTATCGAAGCTTTTTACTGAAAAAATTTCTCAGATGACTCCTTCACTCTCAAAAATCGACTAAAAGTTGACGAATGCAACAAAAAGATTCTCAATTTTTTTTCCATCACCCATCCACTGGAACTAGTTTGGGCCAGCTCATACAAATTGGCATTCCAGGCCCACTGGAAAAAGAAAAAAAAGTAGGTTAATTGTTAAAAACTTTAAACTAAAGCTTTTAGTTCTCAAATACATAAATAGATGTTATAAATTTTTTAATCTAGTTTCTTTTATTACATTTATTAATAATAACTCCTTTCATGGATCTCTTTAGAAGTTCTTCCCTTAAAATCTTCCACGTTTAGATTTTAAGCCATAAATTTTTCGAAAGCGCCATCCCAGAGAAGATTGATTATAATCTCAGCTCTTGAATATTATGAAAGGAGAGGAATAAATCTAGAAATAAAATTAGCCCCGTCTCAATTTTCCTTCATGTAATCATTTTGGGAATATAAAACAAAAAAAAAAAACCTCTTTTTGTTTTTAAACGAATAAAAAAACATTTATATTTTGTTTTTTAAGCACTATTAGATTGTAGATTTGGACGTAACATCTCTAATTTGTTAATTTCGAGTTCAAAAAGAAGAAAAAGTATTTTGATCTGATTATCATATAAATGGCCAGCTTACCATGAAAATAAAGTACACCTCTGGTTTTTATTAAACAAAACCCAACATTGAACAATAACGCTTTAAAAAGTTTTCATTTATATATATAAAAAAAACTTGAATTTCGTTTGCGATAACAATGGCAACTTTAATGATTGTCTACCTCTTGTCATTAAATTTCTTTGAGGCTGGAATTTCATTGAGAGGGTCGTTCCGCTAATTGCGCTTATTGTTGTTGACGTGGTTGTCCCGATCCGGAATTGTCGCTAAATTGACCCTCGACATCGTTTTATGAAATATCAACATGAATTGTACAAACGTTTGTTGAAATCCACATTAACATCAAAAACAAAATGTATCATATTCAAATTATTTGTCGATTTTAAAATTGTTTTTGGGAGAAATCTAGAACGCTTCTGTTGATTCGTGTATCGTTAAAACTAGTCGGGGGACTAATAAATCATTGGGAGGAACAAGAGGGTTCACCGAATTGGGTAAACGAACCGCGAACTTTAATACGTCAAACACGTTAAATTGGGAAAACTCTTCATTGACCATTCGTTATTCGGGCACAATGTAACGAACGTTTTTTCCACCCTGATTGCACGATTTAAAAAAAATTTATCTCTCACTTTTAACTACATGTTCGCAGATGGAGAGGTCGTAAAGTGATTTTTAAAATAAATCTACCTTCCGGTAAGTTGGGCATAAAATTTTTTTAAAAAATCCGCTAAAAAGTACTCTCGAATTTTCAAAGGTTTGAAAAAAATTTATAAAAATGCGAAAATTACTGTAGCTATGTACATGTATTCAAGTTTTTATGATAATTTTCAAGCCGATGATCAAAGAACGATTTTGTAATTTATTTTTAATTGAAATTGTGGTATGGATGAAGATTCCCATCCCCCAACTTTCTAAGGCTCCTGTAGATTCTAAACGTCTAGTTAAAAATGTCATTTCCTTTGCAAAATAGTAGTAATTTACGTTTTAAGCGTGCTAGAAACATAAAAGATGTTAACAGCGTTTGAAATCAATCTGGACTGGGTTTGGCACGCGAGAATCCTTGTCGTGAATGTTGAGGCGAGTCGTTAACTCCAGGGCTTGATGTTTCATTAGGCCTATCGTGGGGGCGGGGGCGCTAAGTTATTCCGCACTCAACTTAACTAGCGCGGCCAGTGAGCCGACAAGTTGGGAATTAGTTGCTACTCCCGAGAAACGCATTTCTAATTATCTTCTCTCTCAAGGCATCGCCCGAGATTTGACGGCCGAACTGATGAGCTCGTTTATTGCTACTTAACCCAGTCATTTTCTCAATTTTACTCCTGTAATAATGTTAGTGCTGTCAACTATTAATAGTTCCGACGTAAATTCAGATAGAACTAGAAGGTCGTTAAACAAACAAAAATTAAAATGCAGATTTTTTTTTTTTAAAGAATATATATTATAGAGAGACATTACCCTGACCATTTATACCGTCAAGATTTTTGATGTCCACTCTGGTCTGAGGAATGAAGCCAGGGCCCACCACTGTGAATGGAGGAGTAAGTCCACCTAGTGTCGCCATCCATTGGAAATGGACACCACAATTCATGAAAACGGGAACCACAATAGATTAAAAAGGCACCACAATTTATGAAAACGGGCACCACAACTTATGAAAACGGCCATCACAATTTATTAAAACTGGCACCACAATTTTGAAAATGGCCACCACAATTCATGGAAATGGACACCACTATAGATTAAAACGGGCACCATAATTTTGAAAATGGACACCACTATTCATGAAAATGGAAACCACAATAGATTAAAACGGGCACCAAAATTTTGAAAATGGACACCAAAATTTTGAAAATGGACACCAAAATTTTGAAAATGGACACCACAATTCATGAAAATGGACACCACAATAGATTAAAACGGGCACCATAATTTTGAAAATGGACACCACAGTAGATTAAAACGGCCGCCATAATTTTGAAAATGGACACCACAATTCATGAAAATGGACACCACATTTCATGAAAATGGACACCACAATTCATGAAAATGGACACCACATTTCATGAAAATGGACACCACAATTCATGAAAATGGACACCACATTTCATGAAAATGGACACCACATTTCATGAAAATGGACACCACATTTCATGAAAATGGCCACCACAATTCATGAAAATGGAAACCACAATAGATTAAAACGGGCATCAAAATTTTGAAAATGGACACCAAAATTTTGAAAACGGACACCAAAATTTTGAAAATGGACACCACAATTCATGAAAATGGACACCACAATAGATTAAAACGGGCACCATAATTTTGAAAATGGACACCACAGTAGATTAAAACGGCCGCCATAATTTTGAAAATGGACACCACAATTCATGAAAATGGACACCACATTTCATGAAAATGGACACCACAATTCATGAAAATGGACACCACAATTCATGAAAATGGACACCACATTTCATGAAAATGGACACCACATTTCTTGAAAATGGACACCACAATTCATGAAAATGGACACCAATGGATTAAAATGGGCACCATAATGGGGTAAGAGGCACTCTCTTCCCAATTTATCCCAAACCCCCAGGCACCTACGCACGTCGCGTCGCCCAAGGCAATCCTTTTCTAACTTTTCCCCATTAGGTACCCTCAAAACTAATTTTCCACCACCCCAGTGCTCCTCCAAACTCAATAAAAAGTAACCGATTCCCTCATATCCCACACCTCCAACAACTCTCAAATCAAGTACCTAGCCAGTGACCTATAAAACAATATTGTGGGTATGTACATATTAAGATAAAAGACCAGTTTTAGGTTGATTTCTTTTTTTTATATCTTTTAAGTAGAGATTAAAGTGGGTCTTATAACTAAATTGCTAACATCCTTTCATGTATGTATTGTTCTTCCGTTTTATGGTGGAAAGTTATAAAAATGTTATAAAAACGATATTTACGAGTATTTGCAAGTAATTATCTTCCCCTTTATGTTATTAAATTTCTTTTATTTGAATATTTACAAAAATCAATAGCGAAATATTAGCAATTTTTTTTAATGTTATCTTATCACGAATGAATTTTAATATGGTTACCTGTTTTTAGAATTATACATTAATTAATAATGGATGATGAATTTTTCTTGGAACAGGATTTTTATTTTTGTATTTTTGGAATGCTCTCCCATGTAAAACAGCTCGAAATCCAACGAAGCTCTTAATTTTTTTTCCCCCGCTGGCTTCGTCAGAATGGAAGCAACCGTGTGTAACCTATTTAGGGGTTTAAATGTGTCGTTTAAGATAACGCAAAGACGATAAGACACAAAAGGTAATCTCGACGCAATGCGTACCTACCCTCCTACCCGAAGCCTTTATTTCAGGGGGGCGATAGTAGAAGACTTAATACGCCCTAAAAGGAACCAAAATAGGCTTCATTTCGACGGATAGAACCGTCCCGTGCGGATGAAATAAAATACACCCAGCATCCCCTACTACCGATAAAAAGATTCTTTTAAGAGTCACCTTTGACATTTTTACTATCCTCGTAAAGAAAGCTGCCAAAAAACCAATTTTTCTGATCGAATCGATCTCATTATCATAATAAAATACAAACACAAAAAGAGAAAATTTATTTCAAACAAAAAGAGAATCTGCTTTTAAAGTAGAGGCAAGCTAAAGATGTAGGCATGACCTAAGGATGATGTGGAGGCCACCCAAAAATGTAGATACCAAATATATATGGATGAAATCTGGTTTATATTTAGGTTCTGATGACTTTTCTTTCAACTATGGGCATTATGTTCCACCCTCATATACATATTGTGTTGGGTACATTCCATTTAAATTTAAAAAAAAAATTAATGCCCAGAAACGTAAAAATCTGCGTAGAGCTAAAAATTTGAATGATTACGTATCAAAATGTTGACTCTGTGCTATTTGGCATTATTGAAGATCACGTTCTATGCAATTTCTGAAAACAAAATTAAATCTTGAAATTCTTTTGTTTTTATTTGTAAGTATACAAAAAATAAAAGTGTTTAAGTCGATGTCTGAGTTGGAAGAAAACACTTAAGATGTTCTCATTGGCACGTAATAGGATGGCATTTCTCCAACCCCCTCTTTTCCCCTCTGCTATTCTATTCAAAGAAAGAGATTAGACTCAAAATCAGCAATTCCTTTGCAAATCTCCAAGCTCGGTGTTGTAGAGAACAAATCCAGCTCAAAATTGAATTTTTGTTTAAATTTAACCTTTTAACTAAATTTTTAAAAACATCTATTCGAATGCAGAAGTCGACTAGAATGAAGGGGCTCTATTTTGAGGCTGTGACCATATTGCCATGTTTGTCTTTAATTTTGGTCGTACGATACAGAATACGAAATGCGGCCTTGTTTTTTTTTTATCTCCCACCCTCACTTCTCTTGTGTAAACAACTTGTTGAGTTATATAAGGATGAGAACGCCACCTTTTTTATCAGTTAAGACTTGAAAAATGTACAAGCTGCTTCTTTTTGTTGGACTTTCTTTAGCGATCGCTTACGTGAGTTTATAATTAAATTTTATATCATCAAAACATTTTTTTCGTTTTATTATTGATTTTTATATTATAAATTTTTATTTTCGAAAAATTCTTATGTTGATTTATGGAGTCATTAGACGTTAGAAACTTTTACGCTCTGTTAGACTTTCAAAGTTTTTCATTTTTAATGGCTGTTTTGAGTTGTAAATCTCTTGTTTTATGTTTTAAACAATAATTTAGTTTTCAAATATACTAAAAAAAGACAGAGCTTACCTGGGATCCTACCCTTGAGCTGACAGAGTTTTTGCAGAGTAGTTAATAAGTTTCACACCAGAGCGATATAAAAATCCTTACCTGACTTCAATATAACAGTTTAATTAGTTTCGACCGAGGATTTTAAAAACCCAGGATGTACCATTCGGGAAGGGAGAGGTCGGTAGTGGGGGTCTGACGTTTTTTGTCCCACAATTTCTATCGACATGACAGGCCGAAGTTAGTTTTTGCCTTTTTGAGCCCAAAATATTAAGTTTTCGGAATCGAAGTATAAATACTTTTTTTAAGTAGATAAAATTATCTCAAATTTAATTCCAGCCCCGTTTCTGTAGGTTAAATAATTTCGTAGATACAGCTTATTCAAATTCACCAATTTCTAAAAATCGAAAAAAAAAAAAAATTATTTTTCATTGTATATCATCTAAAACATAATTAATTTCATGAAAAATTACTTTTTACCGTAGGAAATCATGTTCTACTTGTGAGCTCAAAAATGTACCCCTACCTAAAACTTGCATAAATGTTTCGGGCATCCAAAAGTGCTCCAAGAAAAAAAGTTATGAAATAAAATTTACTGGAAATTAAGCATAAAATCGATTGAAGTAATTAAAACATAGGGTTCTTATTTAAAATAACAAAGATTGTGTCTGTCTGGTCCACCCTGTACGTAAAAATTAAAATCTGTCAATTGAAATGGATTTCCAGTCAAAAAATAAGGGGGGTTTACTTCTAACATTTTTTTGCAGGACCAACCATGTGGCTGAAAAATAGACAATGTCCATGATTTAATGGGATCGCCCCTTTGAGTGTAGGACATCTGACGTAGCGGCCCGTCCCCACCGTTTTCCCATTTCTCCCACTCTAGGTCGAATGATACATCCTGGGTTTTTAATATCCTTGGTTTCTACGAAAACAAACCTTAACCACGAGAAATGGCGGGAAAATAAGTACTTATCATAGTAACTAGAAGTCTGTTGTGCAGATATGTTAGCTCGTTGAATGGGCCATCTCTGAGAAATTCAAGAGATCACTTTCGGCCCTATTTGACGTTTTAGGCACTAAAAAGTTTTGTTATTTTAGGCGGTAAGCGACGATGAGGTTAGGAAGGTGAAAAACGATCTTGAAGATGTCGAAAGGGAACTTTCGAAATTGGGAGAGGAGACGATCCGCACCGCCAGGAACAACGTCGACCAGAAAGTCCGCCAGGCGTCCAGGAAAGGCCGAAGCTCCGAAGACTGCGCCCGCAATGCCGGACGCGACTACCTCAAAAAAGTCAGACAAACCAACGACGCCACATTACTCCCAGTACAAAAAGAACTCAAACAAATGAGGAAAGACATCGAAGACAAAATCCTGAGCGAATCCGAAATCGAAGATATTATCGAAAACTTCAGCGAACGCGTTTTCAACAAAGCGGAATCAGCGATGACCAAAAATGGAGCCGAGACCGAAGGCTTGGCCAAAAGCTACGCCCGTACAGCCAACGCTTGCTAAAAAACAATTTCCTAATTTTAACCAAAAAAATAAGGCCAAAAACTATAAAATATTCAATTAAAAAAATTCATGAGTTAAAATCTTTCATTATAAATTCGAAATCCTATAAAAACGAACCTTTCAGTTTAAAGCCCTTCAAAAAAGAACTTTTATACCCTAAAATATAATCTACAATACATTTTTGTTTAAAAATTTTTTACGAGGTTGATCGCTTTTCTACAAAAATTTTCTTGAAAAAAGAAAAAATCTGTTTCGGTAAAAAGGGACCTGTGATATGGATGTTGAATTTGGGGATGGGGTATTCCTATTTTCATATTCCTTTTACGTATTATCGATCAGAAAGTCAACTTTGAGGCCCTAAAGGTGATAAAAGGCACTTTTTTATGTGAAGACTTCACTGACAAGTTAGATGGATTACTTGGTCGTCATAAATGTTGAACTGATATCAACTTTGCAGCCTGAGAGTTCAAAAAAAGGTTCAAAATTAGGATAGAAAGAATCATTTCTTGTCAAAAACTGCCTGAGAAGTGTCTTTTCTTGTCAAAAAGGGTCAAAATCTGGCTGAAAAAGGTCTTTACTTGTCCTAAACAGTCAAAATCATGCAGTAAAGGGTCTTTTCTTGGCAAAAAGGGCCAAAATCTGTCTGAAAAGGGCCTTTTCTTGTCAAAGAAAGGTTCAAAATCAGCATGAAAAGAATAATTTCTTGTAGAAAAGATCATAATCTGGCTGAAAAAGGTCTTTATTTGTCGTAAACAGTCAAAATTTGCAGTAAAGGGTCTTTTTTTTTCTGTGAAAAAGGTAAAAATCTCTCTGAAAACTGTCTTTTCTTTTTAAAAGAAAGGGGTCTTCTTTTTTCAAAAATGGTGAAAATCAAGCAGAAAAGAGTCTTAACTTGTCGTTAACTTGTAGAAAAGGGTCTTTTTTTTGTGAAAAAGGGTCACAATTTGTCTGAAAAGTGCCTTTAATTTTCAAAAAGAGTCATAATCAGGTCAAAAAGGCCAAAATCTTTCTAAAAAGGGTCTTTTCTTGTCAAAGAAAGGATCGAAATCGGCACGAAAAGAATAATTTCTTGTAAAAAAGGTCGTAATCTGGCTAAAAAGTGTCTTTTCATGTCAAAAAGAGACATAAACTGCTGAAAAGGGTCCTATCTTGTCTAGAAAGATTCAAAATATGTCTGAAAAGTGTCTTTTCCTGACAAAAATTGTGAAAAGGAACTCTAGTCAAAAAAGGGGCCAAATCTGTCTGAAAAGTGTCTTTTCTTGTGTAAAGGTTTTACGAAATCTGACCGAAATAGCTTGACTATCTCTTTGGATTATTATGGCCGTAGAAATGGATGAAAAGGCAAGTACGCATAAAGTCAATGCGTTTTGCGTAAAAATCTTTAAAAATGCGTAAAATCACTCTCTAGTCACCCTAATTATAAGCCAACATCACTTAGAGACCCATTTATTTCTCTATTTTAGGCAAAGTTCAACTTTCAATATTTACCTTCGACTGCACAAAGAATCGTTCAACACTCGAGAACTTGGTTGGGCTATATTTTAATTGAAAATGACTCTTTGAAACTTTCTATTTAAAGTTCTTCTATGTAAATACGTTTAAAACAAATTATGTTTTGTAAAGTCATAAGTGAAATTTTTCAAGACTCTCAATATGTAAATTTCCTTTATCGTAGGAGGGGGTAAGTGAACACGTTCTTTGAAATTGACCTACATCGAATATTTAAAAAAAAAATTAAATAAATTAGTTTTGAGGGCAAAATGAGGTTTTGGACAAAAGAGGGGAGAACATTTTTAACGAAAGTAGAATAAACGTTTATTCAAACAAGAAAAAGTTAAATAAATTAAGGAAAATGTGTTTGAAAAGGTTTTTAGGCTGAATTCTTTTCTTTGCAGATCATAAACTTTTCGAAAAGTCGAACTTTGTTTACTTCGTAGGTTCTTGTACTTGCGGCGATGGCGTCCTGGACGTCCCTCATAAGTTCTGTCGAAATAAGTTTAGTGATAGTTTCGTCTTTGTCGCTTCCGTCGACGCTATCCTCACTCCATAGGTTCTTCTTCATCGATTCGAGTTCTGTCCTGAACCCTTTGAAGACGGTGTTGAGATGTTTGCGAGTTTCGGCCATGAAGGTCACGCCGGCGCGGGCGATGCAGCTCAAAGACTCGGGCTCCATTTGTTCGCTTTTCGCCAAAATGTGGACTACGAGGCTGATGAACTTGCGAGTTTTTGACATCATGTCGTTTCTATGGTTGATTATCGCGCTGATTATGTGGTCCAGCGCCTCCTCAAGCAGAATTTTTTCATCTTGAGACAATGAGAGGCGCTCCTAATAAAAGAACATAAATTTCATGTTTCAATTTTAGGTTAAGGATGTGGGGGAGGTCAGGGGTGGTTGAGGAGGGGATTGGGGAGGTGATGAGTTAGTGGAGGTAAGATGACGCTTTTTCGAATATGTACAATGATCCTTGGTATTACATATTACATTATTTTATTATTAGACCCCTTTTTCGGTCAATTTAGATCAGAGGTTCCCAAACTTTTTCGCAGTGCGCCCTCCTTTTAGAAGTTTTGAATGTTAATTTTGAGGTTTATGAAGAAAATTTGGGATTTTAAAAATGTATATTTTGAGGTTTTTGACAAAATAAATTGCACTTAAAACGCTGATTCTGAGATTTTTTGACGAAAAGTTGGCTCTTTGAAGTTGACTTAAAGGTTTTTGACAAAATTTTGGCTCTTAAAACCTTGATTTAGATCTTTGACGGAAAAAGGCTCTTTGATTTTGAGGTTTTTGGACGAAAATTGGGCTATAAAAATGTTGATTTTGAGGTTTTTGACGAAAAATTGGCTCTTTAAATGTCAATTTTAAGATTTTTAATGAAAAATACCATTAAAAGATGTTCAGAAAGAAAATAAAAACTTAATTTTTGATTGATATTTGAAAAAAAATCTTGAGCCTGCCCCCTTCCCTTGTAAACAGCTTACGCCCCGCCCCACAGTTTGGGAACCACTGATTTAGATCCTTTTTAATTTTTCCTGGCAAGCAGGATTCTTTTCATTTAGGTTTTTAAAAAGGGCCTTGATTTTGATCCTTTTTAATTAGGACCTGTTTTTTTTTCGGGGCCGTGTAACTGCTAATTTGCGTTCCTGGAATGGGATTAATCATGAATTGGTGGGTTCTAGTCAATAAACAATTTACACAAAGCCTCTTAAACAAGAAGGAAATCGTTAAACGGGACATTTAAACGAGGAATACACCCCTCCCATACGCTCCCTAATCCCCGTTTGAGTCGTCGAATCGTATTTTAATTAAGAACGAGCAAACAAGAAGAATGGGTCTATGAGTAGCTCGTACATGTGTTTCAATGCCGTTTTGCAAGTTAGGGGACGTTTAATTACGAATGGGAATGGACGGTGATGAGATTACCTCTTCTTCATCGTCGGTCGAACCGGTCAGTGGGGAAGTCTGATTTTCCCCAGAGGCCCTTTTGATTCGTTCGGCAACCGGTTTCCATTTTTTCGACATTTTTATCGTCGTCGGACCATCTCCGTTTGCACTTTCGATCGACAATCCTTCCAAAATCCCTTCCACATTCTGAAAAAAATAAAAAAATAAACTTTGCTTTCGTAATAAATTGGGAAAATAAATCAGGAAAAGTTAAATGAGATTCAAAAATTGGCTCCCGGACGGGAATCGAACCCGCGTCTTCGAATTGGTACTCCAACGTGCTATCCATTACGCCACCAAGAACTGATAATGAATGGACAACATTTCGGGAAGACATTCGGGGAAGAGCTTTCGTTTTCTCAACTGTTTGGCGCCACTTCTCTTTAACTTTTCTTTCCTTATTTGGTAAATTCAAATAGGACTTACATGAAACAATTAAATGGAATACCTCTAGTTGAAGGACTTTCAGGCGGGAATATTTGAATTGACCAAATAAGGAAATAAAAGTTGAAAAGGTTGAGAAAACGAAATCTGTCGATTGTCTTCCCTAAAAGACCAATAATAATCATTAATACAGTAAACTTCTCGGAAAATTAAAAAAAATTATTATAAGACAAAAATGACTGAAGTACATATTAATCTTTGCGATATTTAAGAGAAGGAGAAGGTCTTGAACGTTTTAATGATCGTATATCAAGGGTAGAGACCTGCGAAGGAGCTAGAAAGAGCCATAAATTACAGATAAATGAAGAAAGACCTTTTGAGACACCGAAGAGGCGAAAAGGGATGGGAGTTCAAAAGAAGAAAAATTTACTTTTCAACCCCAACAATAAAGAAACCTCGACAGAAAAGAATTCTTTAAAGAAAGAAAAAAGTCAAATTTAAAAATAAACCGTTGTGTATCTTTTTTTTGTACCAATATACCTCTTTAACGTCTTTGGTTGAATTCGGATTGCTAACTTCGACGTCGAAAACTGTGAACTTTTTGAAAAATTCTTCTTTTCTCGCGTTCCATTCCTGGAAAACGTTGTTTGGGACGTTTTAATTTTAACTTTTGATTTGAGCTAAATAACATGTTGGCATGAAATCACATTCTACATACGTAATTATGTGGGATATACCTAATTAAAAATTAATTTTAAAAATAAACTCACATTATTTCTCTTTTTTATCACATTATCAACTATTGTAAAATGGTGCAGTTGAGATTACGTGATAAAACGAATTATTAAAAAATATCAAATATTAACGACTACGAATGTCTAGTATAAACCTACCTAACGTATAACACAGAAAAAAAGTGCATAAAAGCGGAAAACTCGTTGAATTCAGTTTCAATGCTCATCGGGAAAAAAAAATCTAGTTTACCGTTTTGAATGGTTTTTAGCTTTTCAACTGTTAAAAATTTATATTTTTTTTCAATGGATTATTGTATCAAACCCTTTAGGTATTTTCGGTTCTGCTGATGAGGGGCTACCCGTTGAATATCAATTCGTATCAAGGTAATTGGGAACTAATGAAAGCAGTGACAATGTTGATCAACGCCATCGCTCTTTTAAAATAAACTTTTTGTTTGATTAAACGCTTTGAAAGGATCCCTAATTTATTAATGGAATTAAAAATGTTTACTTTGTTCGTCATACGCTTGGAGCTAACGGATCTTTTCAACTTGAGGGTTTCTTTCACCTGCCAACATCGGAATTAAACTTATTTTTCTTTTTAATTTACTTTGTTTACCGGAACTGTTTGATTTCCTCTCAATTTCGCAAATAACGGTAAGTCCTAAGAAGGAAAAAATAAAATTATTTTTCGAGTGTTTATTTTTACCTCGAGTCGCCCACGTTTTTCAATTTCATCGATGATTTTAGAGCCGATCGATTTTTCGGTCTGAAATTTATTATTTTCTATTATTTGCCTTATTTGTTGAAATAACGAACCGCGTTTTGAATCATTGGATCTAAAATGGCTTGAAGATCTCCTTTGATAATGGTGTAAGTTGTGCAAACGGAATTCTAAAAAGAAAAATTAAAGGTTAAAATCAAGGAATGCGGCAGCGTTTCGCCCTGCCAAGTTAATTTTTTAACGATTAATATTGAAGATTCCACCCTCTAAACGTTACTGTTAATATTTTTTGCTGTTTATTTAGGTATTTTATTGTCGAAATAATTCAAAAAGCTTACATTGCTCTCCCTACGTGATTTCAAATAAATGCTTTCAATTTCATCAAGGAATGATTCAACATTGAATTTTCCGGCAAAGTGAAAAAGGAAATCGTGTATTTTCTGTATAAATAAAATAAAATCATTTGAAACTCAAAACAAAAATACATACCAATATCACTTTGATAGAGTGAACGCTTAAATCGTTTTGTCCAGTCATCCATCCTAATAAATTTGTTTCAACCGAATCGTTCTAAAAAAACCAAAAAAAATATTAATTAATTGAACTTACGTAACCAAGAGAAGCGAAAACTGATTCTTCGAACACTTTGTTGATAGAGAAATAAACAATCTACAGAAAAAAGAAATCGACAAAATTAATCAAGTTGATGATCTTACTGGTGGGATGATTTCGGCTGTTATGTTTTTGCTGCAATCCAAAAGCCATTTTTCCGTTTCCATTTTAGATTTTTTTATTTCATATATGTAGCTAAGGAGATCTTCTTTTATAAATTTCGTCTAAAATTAGGAATGTAAAATGGGCTTATTTTATGAAATTTTCGACCTACCATATTCAAACTTGAAAGCGATATTGATGCTTTCTCATCGTAATTGTCATCCTTTTTACAGAAATAAACATTTCAATTTCACATTTCATGTAAAACTCACCAATACAGTCAATAGCAGTCGATGTTGGGTTTTGATCGTTTCTTTGACGAATTCGAACACAGTTGAAATATAAAACTGAATATTTATTATTTATATTTTGTTAAATTATTTTTATGGTGATATTACTCTGTACTGAATAGGAATTAAAGTTGCAGAACCGACCTAAAATCAAATATTTAAAAAAATGTTTAAAATAAATTAAAATAGACAATAAAACCCACTTCTCGTTTTTCTCTCGAATTCCCATCATTAGCGACCGTCACCCTCTGAAATATCCGTTTTAATTGACGAAAATTGATATCATATAAAAAAATTTGATACCTCTGAAATGAGGCGTCGGATTTCCAATATTATATTAGAAAAGCCCTTAAAAAATTAATTAAACGTCAAAAAAGTTACTTTTCAAATCCTACTTTATCGTTTATTGTCTGATATATTGTGCAAGTTTTTCGTAAAAAAGCCAATATTATTTTTATGCAATGTTTTCCTACTTCCTATAAAAACAAAATGAAAATCAAAACAAAATTTCATTTGTTTAGTATAAAATAAATACCGGAATACTGGAAGCTTCAATCATGTTTTCAATTTTTTCCTGAATACATAAAACGAATTAAAAAAATAAATTAAATTTTAAAATTTGGTGAAAAAATCTCATCAAACTTAGGGCCCAACATCCCTTACTCTGACAATTGCTCAACAATATTGTGAAATTACTGCAATCAACAATTCCCACTAGGCCCATTTCGTCCAAAATCGTTACTATTCTTTAAGAGTAATTAATATCCAACTACCTTTCCATTGATTACCAAAATACGCCCAGCTACCTTTTGATTACCGTTACATAAACCCCTCCAAAACCCTAATTACCCTCTAAGTACTCCCTACCTCTTGAAGCCCCATGAGAACTTAAATTTCTCCAAAAAACTAGCCTCATAATAACCCCCTCGCAGTTACTACCCCCTCCCACCAACTTTTATATCATGAAATAAACCAAATGTGAACTGAGCCACTGTGTTGTGGGACGTTAAGAATGTTGGGCTTCAAGGGTTTGCCGGGAAGGGGACTTTGATAGAAGTTCCGTCGGGGTTTCTACCCAACGTTGAGCCATAATTTATACCATAATTTATACCACAATATCCTTTTTTCGTTTTATCTAATCAAATACTCACAATATGAGTTCGATTGCAAACAATATCCGTTACGTTTTCCATTGTATGAATTACATTTTTCAAAACCTCCTATAAAAATAATGAAAAAAAACGATTAAACCAAAGATAATTTATTCTACCTTGAATCCAGACGTTATATTCATGCGATCAGTTTGTTTTTCGTAATAAACAAACATGCAATCGACCAGTTTGTCTGTTCTGATTGATTTCGATTCCGGCTCCTGGAATTTCGGAATAAAATAAATCCGCCCTCGTGTATACTTAAACTAGTAAACAAAAGTTATTTACCCAAAAGTCGCATTCATGTTTCAAATTATCGGCTTTATCACCAATCGGATTTCCTTTCTGAAAAGCAAAATTTTTATAATGGAGTTGCTCAACAAAAACAGTCCCAATTTTCCCAAAAAGAATTATTCTTCAAAAACTCACAGAAAGGATGAAAAGTGCAGAAAAGCAGAGACAAAGAAAGACCTTCATCATTATTTTCAAGCATCTGCCAGCGATTGTAATATTATTTTAATACAGATGTTTAACGATAAATTCTTGTAAAATGCACTTTTTTATTTATTTTTTCGTATGGTGTTTTCAAATAATCGGGCCAGAAAACATTTCAGGATTCGGTGGATTGAGCTCATGAAAAAATAATTCTTTCGTTATGATGAAAGAGAAGGATTTCCCAAAGGAGCCTTTTGATTTTTTCCATCTTTAAATTATTCATTTTCCTACACTGTGGGTTAGATTTACTCATATCCAATCGGAAACAATATTTTAAACGATTTTTCGGATATTTAGGATATAATATGCATTGCTCTTTTAAGACTTTTTTGTCTACAGACTTAATTATTATTAAACATTGTTCTATAAATGAATAATAATTAATAATAAAATATTTGTTTCAGGTAGCAGAAGATGTACGAACGGATAATTTAACATCAAAAACAAGGTTCGAAAAGAAATTAATTTCATTCTAATTAAATTTTAAATTATTTAAGAAAATATCTTGAGGTGTATTAGGAAAACGACTTGGAAATCTAAACGAGCGATTTAATGCTAAGAACGTAGAATCCCGTTTGCAATATTCAAAGGAGACCCCTTCACCGGTTTCTGACCGCAAACTCATTTATAATTCGTGCTAAGCTCATGACAAGGATTGTATTTTCCGTAATAACAATACATTTGTGTTATCCTACTATTGTTAATATTATTTTGCTTTGTTGAAATCTTGAAATTTCTCAACGCTTTTATAAACGCTTTCCTTTAGTTATTGATATCTATTTCTCTTTTAGTACACTAAAGGAGTCTGGTAGTTATGGAAGTGGAACCCCCAAAACGGGAACTTTCTCAAAAAACGTTTTTTTTTACAGACCTGTTCATTTGCTGGGCGGAACGCTGCCACGTTCCTTGCCCCAACCTACTAAGGCCCTACCCTGTTTATGGTGAAATAAAATTGGTTTAGGTACTTGGTTTATTGATTGATTTTCTTGTTCAATTGGTTTATTATGGTTTTCGAAAAATGGTTAACTGGACGAAATAGTTTAATTTGGTGTATTGATTTTTGGATTACCAGGGAAATTTTTTGTTGGTTTCCATGGCAAAATGGTTTACCACATTTTGGGGAGAAAAAAAAATGGTTTAGGTACCTACATGGTTTATTGAGATTGAGTTTCTTGTAAAATTGGTTAAGTTTGTTTATTATGGTTTTCTTCGAAAAATGGTTTACTGGACAAAATTGGTTTACTTTGGAGTGGTTATTCTTGGTTTACCAGAGGAATTTGTTCATTGGTTTCCATGACAAAATGGTTTACTACATTCTTGTAAAATTGGTTTAGTTTGTTTATTATGGTTTTCTTCGAAAAAAGGTTTACTGGACGAAATTGGTTTACTTTTGTGTATTGATTTATGGTTTACCAGAGGAAATTGTTTATTGGTTTCCATGATAAAATGGTTTAACACATTTTGGGGAAAAAATGGTTTAGGTACCTACTTGGTTTATTGAGATTGAGTGTCTTGTAAAATTGGTTTAGTGTGTTTATTATGGTTTTCTTCGAAAAATTGTTTACTGGACAAAATTGGTTTACTTTGGAGTGGTAGTTCTTGGTTTACCAGAGGAATTTGTTTATTGGTTTCCATGACAAAATGGTTTACCTACTACATTATTGTAAAATTGGTTTAGTTTGTTTATTATGGTTTTCTTCGAAAAATGGTTTACTGGACGAAATTGGTTTACTTTTGTGTATTGATTTATGGTTTGCCAGAGGAAAATGTTTATTGGTTTCCATGATGAAATGGTTTATACATTTTGGGGAAAAAATGGTTAGGTACCTACTTGGTTTATTGAGATTGAGTGTCTGTAAATTGGTTTAGTGTGTTTATTATGGTTTTCTTCGAAAAATGTTTACTGGACAAAATTGGTTTACTTTGGAGTGGTATTCTTGGTTTACCAGAGGAATTTGTTTATTGGTTTCCATGACAAAATGGTTTACCTACTACATTATTGTAAAATTGGTTTAGTTTGTTTATTATGGTTTTCTTCGAAAAATGGTTTACTGGACGAAATTGGTTTACTTTTGTGTATTGATTTATGGTTTACCAGAGGAAAATGTTTATTGGTTTCCATGATGAAATGGTTTAATACATTTTGGGGAAAAAATGGTTTAGGTACCTACTTGGTTTATTGATATTGAGTGTCTTGTAAAATTGGTTTAGTGTGTTTATTATGGTTTTCTTCGAAAAATGGTTTACTGGACAAAATTGGTTTACTTTGGAGTGGTTATTTTTGGTTTACCATGACAAAATGGTTTACTACATTTTTGGGGGGAAAATGGTTTAGGTACTTGGTTTATTAAGATTGATTTTCTTGTAAAATTGGTTTAGTTTGTTTATTATGGTTTTCTTCGAAAAATGGTTTACTGGACGAAATTGGTTTACTTTGGTGTATTGATTTTTGGTTTGCTGGAGGAATTGTTTATTGGTTTCCATGACAAAATGGTTTACTACATTTTCATTTTTGGGAGAACAAAAAATTTTCACTCTAAAATACATCGGAAAATCATAGTTTTCTTTGAAATTTCGGACATAAAAATTCCTCACTTATTAGCTCTGATGGGCAGTTAATTAGGAGTAAAAAATTTTCTACAAAAACAGACTTCAGAATCGTGTTTTTCACCCTAAAAAAAGAAACCATATTTAGGGTGAAATTTAAAAATAAAAATTTTCGGGCACACATTGGCCACAGAGGAGGAAATTGGTGCTATTTGTGGGAAAGTTTTAGGGGAGGAGATAGTTGGTATAGGAAAGAGGTAGCTAATATGTTGTAAAAGAAGCTCAAAGGATAAGCCTTACTTGTGGATCTAATTTTCGCTCCTTGCACAATTTGAGTTTTTAGCGTCTCGCTTCTTCAAGTGTGAAAGCGTGGGCCGGACGGTAAAGATAACCTTCAAGTTTGCCTTTGGCTCCAAACTTCGTTCATTAACTTACTTACGTTTACTTAAGAGATTAGTTTTTGTTGCTAACACTGTTGTATTTACATTTGCATACTGCATACGAAGATCTCGATATTTTGGGACAACTTTTTTTTCCTTCAAAACCTCCTAATAAGCAACTTTTAAAAGAAACTTTTTTTTGTTTATCATTAGGAGCTTCGGAGTTCCCTTTATCCGATTCGGCATCTTGGAAATATGAATAATTAACGTAGGAAGTGTTTGGAATTTCGTTTTGGACGGTTTCGCCCTGCTTCTGGAAATCTCATATGGGATTTCCGAGTCGGTTTTCCGGTTTTGAAGAGTTTCCCTTGTTATACATTCAAGAAACTTCTCCGATACAGTTCGAAAACGAGGCCCACACTTGGTGAATAAATTTAATACGACAAATCGATAGTTTTCGTTGAGTTTAAATTAAATTTTCTTCCACTAAAAGGTGTCATTGAAAACTTTTGGAACCATCGAAATAATTGAATTTACTCGACAGAACTCGTCTCATTTTTTAACTTCATTAAAAGACCCAGAGAACTTTCGGAAGTCGATCATCTTTCAAACTACTTAAAAATTGGGTTTTTTCCTTTTTGTGTGAAACTGGCGTGATAAGGTTCAATAAGGTCGGAGGGCATGCTTTTTAGTCGTACATAATTGAATCAAATAAATCAACCCACAGTTCACAGTTGAAAACGAGAGGGAAAGTTTATTGAAAGGACCATCACCTGGAAATTTAACGGTTCAATTCACTGATTGAGTTTTAGAGCCCTAAGGGACAGTTTTGAGGTGAAAACTTTTTTTTATTTCGAGCCAAAGGTGAACTAAATGTAATTAAAATTGCCCCATAACGTTTATTAAGTCCCAAAAGGCGTTTTCCGCTTTTAATAAAATTATTAGGTGTCTTAAACGAATATTTGATCAAATGTGGTATCACTGGTATCTATGTAAGCGATAAAAAAGTAAAAGTTTTCGAGGTATTGATGGCTTGGACAGTTTTGACGGGGCTAAAGTTAACTTTGAGGGCAAAACATGTTTAGGACGAAGGGAGAATAAAAAAAAAGAGATTCTTTGGAAATCTTTTTACATTTTATCATAAATCGTGCAAAATAACTGAATGGCCAGGGGGAAAAGATGAAAGTGACCAAAAAGTGATTTCGAGAAAAATGAAAAATTCTATTTTTCCCTTACCCGGAATCACATTTCGGACAATTCTCATCTTTCTCCCCTTGTTTTTCTACCAGATGATAGCGCTAATATCTCAAAATCGCCGAAAAAGTTATTTTCATCTTTCTTCCCCCTGGTACTACTAAATAGTTTCCAAAAGTTTGAGGAGTTCAGGTAGTGAGGACAAATTGTCACAATTGTCGAACAAAAAGTGTTTCAGGTTCTCTTTTTCAATTTGTAGGGGAGGGAGCCTTGTGAATATTAAGTTCTGGTAGCTGATGCTCTTTTTACCCGTTCCAAACGACCGTTTCCTAGGGTCTAAAGCCCTAATGGAATAGTCGAGGAAAGTCGGCGGGGGTGGAGAGTAAAAAAAAAAAAGCTCCTAGCAAATTTCACAGCTTAAGCTCTTCAAAGTTATTGGATTAAACTCTTCCGTGTATAACGAAGATGTTCTTTTATTATAACTTTTATTACACTTTTTTTTTTCGTACTTCAACATATTTTAATTAAAAATTAAAAGTTTGTTGAATGTTCCCTTTGTTTTTTTCCAAGCTCGACAAAAGTTTTAATAAAAGAAAGTCGTAAACAATACTAAGCTCAGCAACACATTCGCGCCCAACGGTAACATATTAAACTACGGGTAAAGTTTAATAAAGATTTGTGCTATTGTTGGCGTTGGTTAGTTTTGTAAAAGCCATTTCTTAAAATTAATCAAAATTTTTTAGTTTATTTTAATAATACATTCATGCGAAATATTTGAACAGTTTAGTATGGTTTTGCGAAAGGATAATTTAATTAAAATGGCTTATAAATTATAATATTATGTAGGTAGGTATGTTCATATACAGGGTGTCAACTTACTAGTGTCCCCCCAGGTTAACTCGAAAACGGTTGATGATAGAGAAAAAAGTTAAATGGTAACTCACCTTTATTTTTGATGTAGTTTCTGGATCTATAAAGTTATTTTAGATTTTCCACCCGGAAAGCCAAGCCAGCTTGGACGTTGGAGCAGAAAAAAAAGTTAAATCGTAACCCCCCCTATTTTGGACCAAACAAGCAAAATATGATGACCGTTTTCATCCTGCTTTTGAACTGTAGTTAAAACGAGCGAAAAATTCATTTTTTTGAAAGTTGACTAAAAAGATATGGATTCCTATGTGAAATGGCATGAGGAATGCAATGGAATAATTTAAAAAATTCTAGGACCATTATTTCTTGAGTTATCACCAAAAAACCACTGAAAAACCACTTTAAAGTTAGGAAAATACCCCAGGAAAATTTTTCCCGGCAAAAACAACATCATATTCGAACTGAGCACCCAAATAAACCAGGAGAAATCAATTTTTAAGAAGATTTGAAATGAAAAAAAATTTTTTCTTCCATGAGTGATTATGGTCAGAAATTGACAAAAATTAACTAGATGTAGAAAAAAAAAATTTCTTTCACAATTTTGGTCGATTTCTTACCAATTGACAAAATTCAAGAAAGAAAATGTTTTTGGCATTTAACTTTCGTAAACTCATAAAATATGCCGATTTTTGTCAATTTCTGCCCAAAATCACTGAAAACAAGAAAAAAAAATTTTTTCATTTCAAATCTTCTTAAAAATTGATTTCTCCTGGTTTTTTGGGGTGCTCAGTTCGAATATGATGTTGTTTTTGCCGGGAAAAATTTTCCTGGGGCAGTTTCCCAACTTTAAAGTGGTTTTTCAGAGGTTTTTTGGTGATAACTCAAGAAATAATGGTCCTAGAATTTTTTAAATTATTCCATTGCATTCCTCATGCCATTTCACATTGGAATCCATATCGCTTTAGTCAATTTTCAAAAAAATGAATTTTCGCTCGTTTTAACTACAGTTCAAGAGCAGGGTCAAAGCGGTCATCATATTTTGCTTTTTTGGCCCAAAATAGGGGGGGTTACGATTTAACTTTTTTTTCTGCTCCTTCGTCCAAGCGAGATAGAAAAATTATTTTGGCTCTCCGGGTCGAAAACTAAAATAACTTAATAGATTCAGAAACTACATATAAAATAAAGGTGAGTTACCATTTAACTTTTTTCTCTATCGTCAACCGTTTTCGAGTTAACCTGGGGGGACACTAATAAGTTGACACCCTGTATACTTTGAAACCGTAGGGTAATTAAAATGGAAATCATTTAATTATTTTAACGTTTCCTTAGTTTTGATCATTTAGTCAAGTTCTCATTAATGAAGAAACTCGTGAGCAAATGCTTCATCCAAAAACTTCCAAATTAAGGTTTTAAGAGACAACTTTTTGTCAAAAACCTCAAAATCAACATTTTATAAATCCAAAGTCAAAAAAATCAAAAACCGCTATGCTGAGGAAGTATTGCTAAAGATTGAAGGGGAAAAATATCGGTCTCAAGTTGGGTTTTTTGTGTGTAAAATAAGAATAAATCTGTTCTTTTAATAGACCACTTATGAGAACATAATTTGACTAACTTTTCGACTATGGTTATTAAAAGGGGGTAAAATAGTCCCCTGATCCCAGAACGCATTAGCTATTTATCTACGTAATTATCTTACTCTCTTGGGGGTTAAAAGCCCTTACTTCCACGGGTGTTATACACTGGATTTTTCTTAAATTGCTATCTGGAATCCGTTCTGCTCCAAATACTTTGCAAAATAATTTGTAATTTAGAGAAGGAAAAAAAGTCTCATAGTGAAGTAGTGTGAGAAAAAACTTGTAGTTCTAGGGAGGAATGTAGTTCAAAATATTATCGTGGAACTTAGGAACAACGCTAGTTATGAGGGAAGGAGGATGGTGGCTGTAATTATTGGTGGGAGCTAAGAAACTCGTGTTACAGCGTTCAAAATCCCATTTTGTTAACTACTAGGACCGTAAACCCATAAAGAAAATTTTACGACGATTATTAATAATGAGCAGTTTGTGTCACAAAATAATCTCTAGAAAGACCCATAAAATTGGTAGTAAAGAAACAATTGAAAATCTAGATTAAACGCTATTAAAGGAGGAAAAGTATTGAGATTCAAGGGGCTTATAAGCGTTTAGGTAAAAGGGGTCGGGAGGGAGGCTTAGAGAAAAGCGTTTAAAGGCACCAGGATATCCCAGAGTTCGGACATTATGGCTTTTATCTCGTCCCCATAACTTAGACAATTTTCCTTCCCCATCAATATTCCCTTCGGCCCTTTTTTACAAGAAACATCCTCCAAAATTATCGGAAATTTTCGAAATTTATACTCGAGGGCTATTTCAATTTTTAATATTAGAAAAACAATTTTATATAAGCAGTAGTAAACTAGTCGTGAAAACTCCCTGGACGAATCACCCTCGCGACGTCCCTAAATATTCCAGGGAAAGGGGAAGCATCAAATTTCACCGGGGAGTCTTACCTCTTGCTTGTTTCAACACACGGTCGACTCCTTTTGCATATTTCAACCTTTGAGAGATGCCCGAGCTTCTAAACATGTTAGAACTTGTTATACAACCCTTTGTAAACAAGAAAAAAAAACTAATTTAAAACTAATTTAGCTCTACCTTTCAAATAAAAAAAATTTAATTTTGGCTTTTCAAGTGTTACCAAAAGTTACGTCACGATGACGCCAACGTTGGAGTTTCCCTCCAAAATGAGCTTTAATCATAATCACCATTGACAAGTTACTTAATACCTCGCATCGTCCTTGAATTTTATAATCTTTGAGTTTTTGCGGATTTTAAAAATTTTTTTTATTGATTATGCATAATTTATTAGACCTGGATATAATGTTTTGAGAAAATATCAGTCCAATCAAAAATTAATGGATAAACACGATATTTTAGCACATTTTATGTGAACTTACGATTTATTGAACGACAAAAAATTTGAGGGGAGTGCCTTTTAGGGAAAACAGTTTTTTGTCTTTCCAGAAAAGTTAAGGATTTTGACATACGAGGTATTGATTTGACACCATCATGTTTTCAAGTAAAAATATTAAATCTTGGAAGGTTGAAAAGCTTTCAAGATAGATCGTTTTTGGTCGTTTGTATTGCAAAATACAAACAAAACAGCTCAATCTTTTTTCCATTCGAAGAACAAGTAGAAGTCTACGAGGTGTGAATGTTACTGGAATGGATTGTATGCTCCCACGAGCATCATTGTCCGAGTGTAACACAATAGAGACGCCCCTAAATCAGACAATACCTTTCCTCTATCAAACTAACGTCCCTACTTCTACCGTTTTATCCCCAGGGATCCAGTCATCTGCACGTTTTCCACAAATCTCCCAGCGTGTGTGTTAGTAATGAAGTGAATTAATTCATCTCTCGTCCTTTTTTTGTCTCCCAACTCATTTTTCGGGCCTGAATGACGGTTCCCGCTATTCAACTTGACTTATATAAACTTTATCATGAAATTATGCGTTTTTTGGGCTAGGAACACGGTAGCGTTCCACCTTACCCAAAATAGAGATATTGAACACCACCGATATTCACCTTTGCACCACTGGATAGGGCCTTAGAAGGTCACTTTTTGAGAAAATTCCCATTTTAGGAATGCCACTTTCATAACTTCCAGACCAGCCTTTTATATTTCATCCCAAAAATGGTTCGGTATAAAACCATCCCCTTTAGGATTTAACAACCGCTATTCAATATTGCTTCTCATTATCCTCCTCAAAGAAATAATTCCATAGAATACTAATTACTCATACAGTTATAATATTCGCAAAACCATAGAACACCTAAATATTACATTCTGTGGCTTCATTTGTACAATAATTAACTGAAAAGCTATCTTGAGAGAGAAACCAGAGTTTGAAAATTGATTATGAATACTAAAATGAAAATGGATGTTGAGTAATTATTCAGATAAGCTTGTTGTACCAATTTCGCTATCATACGCTGAAATAATAGCCGGAAAACAAACTTTTCATTTCAAGCTTTTATGAGTTAAAATATTTATTTAATATCGTTTAAACATCCGAAGTGGCCCTTGGGAAATAAACCCAATTCGGTTTTGAAAACGTCGGATTATCCTTTAATTTAGAAAAGGTTTTAATTGACCTGAAGACAATGAAGGATATAATTGAAGGCATAATTTACTTTGAGGTGTTGCTATAACAACCAATTAATTCTTCTTGTTCTGAAAGTAACTGGGCTGATCTATGGAAGGGATGTTTGGGACGTTATTGTATGACATGGGCAACCACTTTATTATGTAAACAAGACATACGAACTGGGTTTTTCCCCTTTTTCCACCCTAACAACCTCGAAATTTTCAACTTTACGCAGTTATCGTTCATTTTAATGCTAAAGTAACAATTTTTACCTTCAAATGAGGTTTTTACGGCCTAACTTTTTTTTTCTCTTTAGGGCCGTTTGGTGGAATCTAGTCTACTTATTATGTAAAGTTTTATTTTGACTCTGTTTTATTGAGCTTTAACTATTTGTTGAAAATGTCTTCTATGGAAATGGATCAGGGTCTATTGTGAGTGGAAAGAAAAGGACGAAAAAAGAAAAAAAGAAAGAGGGAATCTTGTAATGTGATGAGAATTCTGGATGGTGATGTAAAAAGGATTTGACAAAAGAAGCCTAGACATGAGAAGCAGAAAAAGGAAGAGGCGAACATTATAGAAGAAATTTTACCTTCAAATGAAAGTCGAAGAAGTAGAATTTCGTTAATTTAAAAATATAAGCCTCTAGCCTGGGAGCCGCCTTGACGACCTCCTCAATAGCCTACTTTCCTACGGAAATCCGCTTAAAAGTATTGGTCCTGGAGCTTGCCCAGAGACACGAACTTTCTCAAAGGTCTACAGATTTCGGGGGAAATGAATCCTTTTTTTTCTAACATAACTTGAATTTGGTGATAATTTTATGAAAATGGGACTAATTTCACTCAAACACATTATAATTACCTACCTAATTAGTTAATTAATTAATTAATTTAAAAAAAAAATTTTTTTTCAATCATAACATGAACTGGGTGATAATTTTCTAAAAATGGGACTAATTTCACTATTACACATTATAATTACCTAATTAGTTAATTAAATTGTTAAAAAAATTGTTTTCAATCATAACTTGAATTTGGTGATAATTTTATGAAAATGGGACTAATTTCACTCAAACACATTATAATTACCTAATTAGTTAATTATTAATTAATTAATTCATTTTTGAAAATTCAATCATAATTTGAATTTTATGAAAATGGGACTAATTTCACTCAAACTCAATATAATTATCTAATTACATAGTTAATTAATTAATTAATTTTTGAAAAAAAAATTTTTTTGCAATCATATAACTTGAATTTGGCAATAATTTTATGAAAATGGGAAAATTAAGTTAATTAGTCATAATTACTTAATTACATAATTAATTACCTAATTAGTTAATAAGATTTATTCAGGATCACGTGAAGATTATTTGGTTAAAATTTGGTGAAGATCGGACCGGTAGAAAGGCCGTAGCACATTTTTGCAAACTTTAGACAGACATATCTCCGCCATTTTGTCGAATTTCAAAAATCGCTCTCGTCACTTTCAAGATAAACACGAAAGGAAGATTGTGTGAAAATTTCGTGAAAATCGGATGAAAATTGTGGCCGTGAAGTGTTCCGGAAAAAAAGGCGACGGACGGACGGACGGACGAACGGAGGGACGGACGGCCGGACGGCCGGCACCACAGACAAAGTCATGTCCGGCAAAGATCAAAAGTCAGTTTGACCCTAGGGGGTCTGGAAGACCCTTCCCCAAAAACCCGAATCCGACGGTAATACAATAACTTCTCTTTGAGAAAGTTAAAAAATTATGAAAAATATTGCCGGAAGAAATAGGATTTGGTGAGAATAAGGTTCATACAAGTTGATTCCCCTCGAGAGTAGAAGTTGAAATTATGTCGTCATATGCCTCAGAGGACTTTCGCACCTTATCTTATGCGCAAAATTAAAGATTGCCGAGATGAGAACTATCAAGGACGTGAAATAAAATTGTTTGAACTGTCCGAAACTGTTTGCTTTTCCGAGGGATTTGGGGGTTAGATGAGCGAAGAGTAAAACAGTATCTCGGACATCCGATACCGCTTAGATTGAAAACATCTTTTGTCCGCTTCTAAGCTTTTCGGACAAACCGGATAATGGTGTAGAAGAGCAACCAACTTTTCGGAGGCTAAAAAAAACAACAAACGCAATAAAAAAAATCAACGACTTTTTTTAGGGTGTTCTTATAAAAAGAGCTTGTTTTAACGATTTTTATAAGTATAAAGGAAAGAAAAAATACTTGGAAAGAAAGGCGTCCAAGCGAAAATCAAAGAAGAAACGGACTTTCATTTTTTTCCCTTAGGAATTCTGCCACTTGAGCAATTTTATCCTTGAAGAAACGAGATCTAATCATCAAAATCTTTATTTCCTTTTCTACTTAAAACCATTTTTTTTAAACCATTATAACCTTGTTTTTGGATACTGTGGGCTTTTCTGGTGGTTTTAGGATTCTTGAAGCTTTTGGTAAATTTTTTTGCTTTGTCTGTCGTTTTGCGTACACCAAGGCTTTCCATCTAATCTGTATTTGGTAGAAGGGGACTGAAAAGGGTCTTTTCTTGTCGAAAGGGGTCAGAATCTGTCTGAAAGGGGTCTTTTCATGTCAAAAAGGTTCAAAATCCGACTAAAAAGGGTTTTTTTCTTGTCGAAAAAGATTCAAAATTAGGGTGAAAAAATTTTTTTTTGTCAAAAAGGGTCAAAATCTGGCTGAAATGGGTCTTTACGTGTCAAAAAAAAAAACTCAAAATCTGGCTAAAAAAGGTTTTTTTTTAAGTGGATCAAAAGCTGTCTGAAATATGTATTTTCTTGTCAAAAATGGTCTTCTTGTTATCAGGGTCAAAATATGGATGAAAATGTTTTGTCTTTTTTTTTTCTTGTCAAAAAAGGTTCAAAATTAGGCTGAAAAGGGTTTTTCTTGTCAGAAAGAGTCAAAATATGGCTAAAAGGGGTATTTTCTTGTCAAGAAGGGCCAAAATTAGCCTGAAAAGGGTCTTTTCTTGTTGAAATAGATCAAAATCTGTCTAAATATGCATTTTGCCAAAGAAGGTCTTCTTGTCAACTGGAGTCAAAATATGGCTGAAAAGGGTCCCTTTTTTTTGTCAAAAAAAGTTCAAAATTAGACCTAAAATGGTTTTTTCTTTCAGAAAGGGTCAAAATCTAGCAGAAAAGGGTCTTTTCTTGTTGAAATAGATCAAAATCTGTCTAAATATGCATGTTTTTTGTCAAAGAAGGGCTTCTTGTCAACGGGAGTCAAAATATGGCTGAAAAGGGTCCTTTTTTTTTGTCAAAAAAAGTTCAAAATTAGACCTAAAAGGGTTTTTTCTTTCAGAAAGGGTCAAAATCTAGCAGAAAAGGGTCTTTTCTTGTTGAAATAGATCAAAATCTTTCTAAATATGCATTCTTTTTTGCCAAAGAAGGTCTTCTTGTCAACGGGAGTCAAAATATGTTTGAAAAGGGTCCTCTTTTTTTGTCAAAAAAAAAGTTCAAAATTGGACCTAAAAGGGTTTTTTCTTTCAGGAAAGGGTCAAAATCTAGCAGAAAAGGGTCTTTTCTTGTTGAAATAGATCAAAATATGTATGTCTAAAATCTTTTCCTAAGGGTCAATTTGTGGCTGAAAGGGGTCTTTTCTTGTCAAAAAGGTTCAAAATCTGACTAAAAAGAATTTTTTTTTGTCGATGAGGGTCAAAATCTGGCTAAAAAAGGGTCAAAAGTCTGAAATTTTTCTTATCAAAATGGGTCAAAATCTGTCTGGAAAGGGTCTTTTCTTGTCAAAATAGATAGTCTGCAATTGCGGATGAAGAGTCTGGTTGGTGTGGAAGGAGGAGGGCAAGGTTTATAGTTAGGGGTTAAGTTGCAAGGGGTATTGTAGAGTAAAGTTTGTTTAGTATAGAGATCCCTTACTATTAAGGCTTTAGGGTCTTCCTCTCATAAAATAGTTATCGAATATAAGATTCATCAATCAAAAGGGAAACCTCGTTCACTGAATTTTGCATACTCGACTGCTCAAGCCTTATCTTTAACTATATATTGTATTGTGTTTAGCGTTTTGTAAGCGTAATAAATCTCGGAATAAATCAGATTAAATGATCAGGGTATCTTAGATAGATAAAATTTGAATTTAGAACGGATCACATTGAATTAGGGTATGGTAAATAGTTCCAATTAACAGGAACCGCGGGATCCGTGGGGCAGAACCGCGTATACCGATCCCCGAAGTCTGTCCGCCTCGATGTAATTGGGTCAATGCGTTATTTTAACCAGAGGCATTTAGAAGGGACCGAAAACGAGGGGCGGTTTAAGCAGAATCGAATAAAATAAGCCGGAGGGGCTTGGAATGGAAGGTCGTTAGAACCATTCGTAAACGCCGGGGCTACGCCTCTGGAACCCGCACCTAATTCGAGAAAAGCCGGAAAATTAAATGTAAGGTACTTTCATTTTACCCCATCATCCACTCCGACTTTACTTTTTATGATATTAACACGCTCTATGTCGTTCTATTCCAGTGTTTTTATAGCCTAAAATTTTCAATTTTTTTCCTTCCCTTTCTCTCTTTCAACCAAATAGTCTTTGTATAAGCTTCGAATTTAACCCAGGCCAGGATGCTGTAACAATCAGTTAGGCACCTCGTCTGCTCTTATTTTTTCAAAGTGAAACTGCAACATTTGTATTTTCTTAAGTAAACTGTTATCCCAGACCTTTTCACCATTTCCCCCTCCACCTTAGCAACTCCCCCCCCCACTTCTTCATCCTCTACGGTGTCGTCGTTTTCGTGACACATTTGCGGTTAGCAAGGTTTTTCCCTTAAAAATGGTCAAAAACCACATTTCGGATGATGAAATATTTCGGGCCCAAAAAGTGAAGTAGAGTCCCCCCCCCCTTTGTTGTGGTCGAAAAAAATGTTTTTATATCCCAAAAATGACCTCGGATTCTTGTTTTTCACCCTAAAAATGGTCAAAAACCACACTTTGGATGAAATAAAAAAATGAAAATTTGTTTTTATATCCCGAAAACGACTTAAGATTTTTGTTTTTCACCATAAAAATGGTCAAAAACTACATTTTGGATGAAATGAAAAAACGAAAATTTTTGGGCCCAAAAAGTGAAAAAGTTTATGTCCCAAAAATGACCTCGGATTCTTGTGTTTCACCCTGAAAATAGTCAAAAAACCACATTCTGATCGAAAAAAATGCCATCTCAAAACCTACACGCAAATGTCACTGGGGCTGGGGCTGCATCCGCAAAAGTCACCATTTAATCATAATAATCCTAAGTTTCACATCCGCAAATGTCCAATGGTCCATTTTGCCCTCCAAAAACGGATAATTTTTTAAAAACAGAGCTTTGGCAGCCTTTTTTCCCAATAGATTTCACTCCTTTGATCATAAAATGGATTAGAAACAAATATAATAGCATTTCATTGACATATAGAAATATCGGAACCAAAAAATCTTTTTGTTTTATTTCAACGATAGCGTCAATTGTAGTGAAATTGTCTTTAATAATAAAAGCCATTCCGGGATGCCTTTTTGTTCTTTATCCTTGGACTTTAAAGCCTTTTGAAATTTGAATTTTTAAAAAGTTTCTTTTTAGAGTTGCTCACTAAAAAGTCGCTATTATTATTTAATTCTCTTTCATACACGTAAGGACCTCCAGGTAGGATAAACGAAGAGGCGTAGAAATGTACTTCTTTTTATAAAATATTCACAATCGAGGAGGGAATTTAATGAATTCTTTTTGAAAATGTTAATTAAGGGCGATAAGAAAAAGGAAGGGGGTTAATAAAGACTTGGTCGGAGGCGTTTATTGTAGCGATGTTTTCGGGACCCTTCGAACTCGGAAAAACTTTTTCTTTATCGCTTTTTCAAATCTGTATCAACGACGGGAAAAATTATTGTTTCGGAAGGGAATTTTCCCCTTTTGAAAGTCCAACGGGGCCAACTTTACTATTCATTTCCGGAGGACAAAGACGATCCAAGTCCATTGTCAGATTTAGAACTATAATTAAAATTTTAGCCTTTTTCCCGTGAATAAAGTTATTCGAAATTGAAGAGAAGATTAAACGAAATTGGTTCGGTCTAGTAATCTCCGCCGATAGAAAACGGCACGGATCTAATGAAATCTGAAGCCGGGATAAGATATTGGGGACTTTTTAATATTTTGCACCTTCAATTTTCATTCACGAGCTATCGCTTCAGATGCACTGGGTATGATAAAATTTCATGATCAATCCGTGGATCCAAACAAAAGGTACTGGAACTTTCTCAAAAAATGGGTTTTCTCCATTTTCCCTATAAAAGAGGTCGGATTGACCCTATTGGGTCTCCATGACCCCATCCCAAAATAGCGATTTCGAGGGTAATATATCAACTTTCTTTTTGAGTACGTTAATATTTCTGGCGTTATCGCCAAAATTACTCGGCTGGGAGGAAGTCGAAAAAGGCTGCTAAGAGAGAAAAAAATTCAATAGCAAGTTTGCTTAAGTTAATCCCTTTATTGAGCATACCCCTTTGCATAGTTTAGCAGTCCCTTGATCCCTTTTCAAGTTATAATTAATTTCAAAGCAAATACTCAAGGGCTAATTTATACCAAACGATAGGAAACTTCGGTTTCATTAACGGTATATTTTACACAAAACCCTAAAAATTCCCCCTTATTTACAAACAAAAATTATCTTTGAAAAATAATCCTTTTTTTGTCGTATTTTATTTTTAAAGCAAACAAAGAATTTGAAAGTATAAATTTTTTGTCCAGGAAGTTTTCCTATCTAAAATCTCAACGTTGATATATTCGCGTTATCATTAATCAACAATAGTGGTAAACCTGGGCGGGTCATTTGCATGAAAAACGGATTCGAGGGCGAGAGAAAAAGGGCTTTAAAGCATATTTTAACCGATCAAAGTTAAGTAAATACCCTTTCAAAATTTATAAAAGCAAATACAATTTATGTAATTTACGACTTTTTAGGACAATTATGAAATATAGGTCAAACGATGCTTTTATGGGAAGTGAAAATCAGTTTAACGAGTTCTTGTATGGCAAACAAATGAAAATTCACCATGAATATCCCAGACATATTATTAGGATGTTTGGAGGAAAATTTAGATAGCCTTCATCTTATATTATGTTTTTTTGGTCGCTGATCACAAATCTGAGGTTTGCTAACAAAAATTTTGCCCGGAACCTTGTGAAAATCGCAAAATATTGTCACTTTTTGCACTTTTACCATCGATATCTACTAAACGGATGGTTAGAATTGAACAAATAATTAATGAATTATCAGACAATTTTATGACCTTTTATTTTATTCTAAGTGGTGAAATTGCTGAAACACTTGGTTTTGGAGATATAAGCAAAAAACTGCAAAAAAGTACCAAACTTTTATGATTTTGACATGGTTCTGAAAAATTTTATTGTTAGGGAACCTCAGATTCGTGATCAGGGACACAAAAAATAAAATGAGGAGGATACTGTATCTAAACTTTCCCCTAAATGCCCTTTTTTATTTAAATATACCTCTAGAAAGGTATTTTGGGGTTCAGTAGGAAAGATGGTAAAAGGGTTTAGTATATTTGGTCCTTCAACTGAATTTTGATCCTTTTTCTTTTGTTTTTTCAGGCGATGATGGGATCGAGCTTTTTGTTTCTTTATATCGCTTGCGTCGTCGTGAGACTTCATGGCCAAATACCAAATATTGGTAAGAAAAAATTTTTTTTTGTTTCCAATTCACCCATGAAAAATCGAATAAATCCTTTTATTATGGAATTTTCATAATGAGGCATCATTAAAAACTTTTTTTCTGTCAGAAAACTGTTTGTCTAACCTTAATTGGTTGATGTGAAAACATAAAATTGAGGCTTTTCCTTCAAATGGGTTGAAAAGGCGAGCCAACAAAATATACAATGCTGATTCCAACATTATGTAAAGCGATTCATTATGTAGATTCCTGTTGCCGAGATGGGCCTTTTTGATGGGGCAGATCGTTTTACCTTTTCGTTTCCAATTATAAATAAAAGGTAACAGAAAAGTCACTGGATGAAATTCGAACATGAACCTATTGAAGTCGAATAGTTAAATTGTGGTTTCGAATACTTTGAGGGCTTTCGAAATAGTTCGATGAAAGCGTTTCCTTTGAATAATTACCGTTTTCAAAGAGAGGATCCATTACTGTGGTTTATTTAATTCAATTAAATCTCGAGATGTAATGAAGATAGAAAGTACATTTTGTATATCAACAAATTAAATTTTATGAGGAAAAAAGGTCAAGTTTTCCCTTCTGACTGTAGCTACGACTACTTATGTATGTAAAACGGCATATTTATAGCCAGAAATGTCCTAAAATTGGTTTTATCTAATAAAGAAGTTTCAAAATTAGTTTTCCTTATGACCTTATTTATAGTGCAGTCAATCTACGCCTGGGGAAACAAAAAATGTATTTGGGGAGAATGTGTTGGGGTTGGTCCCCTGATTAACCAAAAAAAAGTCCCGAACCGAAACCCGTGCCGTTTGGCCTCAGGAGCGGATTTAAGGTGACTTTTTTCGTTTTTTCGCCAATATCTCGAAAAACGTAGGTCGTAGGCGAAATAATTTTGAGTAAAAAATTAAAGATAATTGAATTTTCTAGAATTTTGAGCTAATATGATTTTTTGTGGGACCAAACGTATCTGAGCTACGAGGTGGAAAAAAAAAGTTTTCTATTTTGACCTCTAAAGGAGGGAAGACGTCATCTAATCGAAAAAGTGGACCTAATAAAAGCTGTAGAGAATTTAATTATCTCTCAATAAGCAATTAAGTCCCGAACCGAAACCTGAGCCGTTTGGCCTCAGGAGCGGATTTTTTTTCTTTTTTTCTGCAATATCTCGAAAACCTTAGGTCGTAGATGAAATAATTTTAAGTACAAAATTAAAGATAATTGAATTTTCTAGAATTTCGACCTAACACGATATTTTGTGGGACCAAACGTATCTGAGCTACTAGGTGAAAAAAAAAGAAGTTTTCTATTTTCACCTCAAAAGGAGGGAAGACGTCATCTAATCAAAAAAGAGCACTTAATAAAAGTTGTAGAGAATGTAATTACCTTTAAGAAACAACTCTCAAAAAGCAATTAACGTTCAATAGGCAGGGGTGGAGGTAAATTTAAAAAAATTCATTCAAACTTCAAAAAATTTTATAAAAACAAAATTATACCCTATCAAATTTCGTACAAATTTGATTTACTAAGATATTTTGTAGGACTGAATGTTTCTGAGCTACGAAGAGAAAAAAATGCGGGAATTTCGAGTTTTTCTTAGGTAGGTAAGCAAAAAGTCAGATTTCAGAAAAGTCGGAAAAAATCTACCTAAAAGGATGGGAGGCTTCATCTAATCAAAAAAGTGTACTAATCAAACGTTGTAGAGAATTCAATTTCCATTTAAAATCAACTATTGATTAGCATTGACTAGACTATTTAAATCATTTCAATTAGTGTTTATATTTCGGGTTTGGGAAGTTTCTGATTGTATCCTCACTTTTATTGGCGATTGTTGTCGGGTTAACTTTGTTTGGCATCCGACAGTCTAGACAGGCCCAATATGAGGCTTGGCTAGTGAGACAAGTGACACATCTCGACTCTACAAAGGGATAAAGATCTAGCAAGTCCGGTTGGATAAACTGTTGAAAAATTGCTGAATTCCCATTCAAAAGCTTCAAAACCTCAGAATGTTGAAAATTGGCTATCATTTTGAAAAGGCTTTAATACTCGTGGCCATTTAAGGGTGGCAATAATCGACAATAAAATATCGAGTTATAAATTCATTTCGAACTTGATACTATTGAAGCCCCCTGATCGTTCACAACTCGAACACGTATCTGGGGCAAACTTTGCGGTAAAACAGCAATAAATTATGCTAAACAACGACTCGTTCTGAGAAGAGAAGTATTGTCGAGGGCGGGGGAGGCTTTTGAGGGGGATTTGTTCTGCTAGCGCAATTCATCACTGGTGAAACAGATTTCCCACAAGGCCCTATTCACACTCGAGTCGAGATGATAATTAGATCTCGTGTCTAAGGGACTTCACTCCGTTTTTAGTTAAGATAGAAACCCGAAGTCAACTCGAAATTGTATTAACAAAGATACATAGCTCGTATCTATTTAAAATTCTACAAAAACGACTTGAAAAAACCAACTTCACTCTTCACAACAAGGGAGACAAACTGATCAGGTTTCTTCGCGTAAAACGATCTCATTATCCAAGTTATTATATACAGAGAAGTTAGAACGTTAATAATTATTAAATTATGTAATATATTTTCAAGTGTGTTAATTGAAAGTTCGCTTCTTTATAGGAAATGATATTATTTCGACTCCTTCGTTAACGAGGATGAAAAGAATTATTTCGGAAAGTTACCTAAAGATTGGAGATCCAATTACGTTTCAGAAAATAAGTTTGTGTTAAAACAGTGCTGAGTTCTGGTGTTACATTTTATGAACTATTTTTCACCCTCCATGTTTTTATGTTGTAAAAAAAAAAAAAAAATTATTGAGCATTTTTTCATTTTTATTTTTCAAAATTCATGGCTTTTGTGGTGCTAAGGACAACTTCAAGTTTTTGAATTTTAACTTTGAGGTTGTAGACGAAAAAATGGCCCTTGAAATGTCGATTTCGAGGTTTTCGAGAAAAAAAAATTGGCTCTAATAATGTTTATTTTGATGAAAATTGTTCACTTTTAACGTTCACTCTGAGGTTTTTGACAAAGAATTGGCTCTTCAAACGTTGATTTTGAGTTATTTGACGAATATTTGGCTCCTAAAATGTTGATTTTAAGGTTCTGGACAAAGGTTTGGCTCTAAGAATGTCGAATTTGAGGTTTATGACCAAAAATTGTCTCTTAAAATGTTGACTTTGAGGTTTCGGACGAAAATTTGGCTCTAAAAATGTCAATTTTGAGATTTTTGGCGAAAAATTTACTCTTATAACGTTAATTGTGAGGTTTTGGACGCAGAATTGGCTCTTAAAATGTTGATTTTGAGGTTTTGGACAAAATTTTGGCTTTAAGAATGTTGAATTTGAGGTTTTTGACCAAACAGTAGCTCTTAAAACCTTGAACTTGAGGTTTTGGACAAAAAATTGCTTTTAAAATTTTGAGATTTGAATTTTTAATTTTATGAACAAAAAGATGTTTTTGGACAAGTGAAAATTTAGGAATTTTTGCAGAAAATTGGAGAGAAACTTTTTTTTTTTTCTGGTCCCGGGGGGCTTGATTTGTCCCTGAAAAGTCCCCCTTGGATCCGCCACTGATATGATGGTTGATGATTTGCTAGTATGTAGGTAAAAAAGAAAAGAAATTCTCCAAAAAAATCATTGAAATCCGTGATGTGATTGATTTTCATTGAACAAAACTTCTAAAACTTGTCAGCTTTTAACTTAGAAAATAAAGGGAGGTCAACAAATTCCGACTTAATGCACCCTTTCCACCTTTTCGTATCGTCGAAAATCCTCTTATATTCATTTATTCAGATTGAGCCGTGACACTTCAACCGGACAGGGACGATTTCGAAAGTTTCTAATATAAAACGTGATTCTGTTTTAAATCAAACGAAGTATGAATTTCAAATATTTACATCTTTTTCTAGACGAAGAAAACGACCTCGTTATGAATTCGACGTCCATTTTGGAAATTCTGAAACCCCAGAACAACCCATATCTCCAGGAGTTGAGCGGCCATTGGACATTCAACGACACCATCGATATTAGCAAATATGAAGAGTTCGACCATACCAGATTCGAAAGTAAGAAATCCAATATTTTCAATTTTTATCACCCAAATCAAAACCGAAAAAGTTTCAACATGTCTTTTTAATCCTCGATTTCTTAAAGTACACCATATAATATTTTTCCGAAGAACTTTCAAGCCATAAAAAAATTTCGGAATTTTCAACCCTGAGAAAAAGTGCAGTTTCTCGATAAAATCCCTGAAAGAAACGCTTGAAATAGCCCCGGATTTATTGTAATGAACATCCTTCGGTTTTCGGGCTTGGGAAAGGTCATTTCCGAAGTTTACTCTCTTCCACTTTCGGGTTGATATTGTAGAACTGGGTCGATCTAGGTACATTACAACTTCCTAATACTTCCCTTCTAAAACCCACTTACGAGCACTCTAAGTTTTTGAATAAAATTTATAGAGAAGGAGAAAATAGGAGTTTTAAAAATCTGGAGCGGATCTCGTCGAGGTTCACCATGTATAAGTTATGTGAGCTTTTCTTCGAAGGGAAAAACTCTTTTAAGGAGGGCCCGTCCGCCTGTGGGCTATCGTTAAGTCAGGAATACATGGGAGCCGGTTTTTCTTTTCTTCTCTAATTGGTAGGGTAGCCAAATTAAAATTTAAAAAACGAAAAACCCTATGCATGTCATGAAACGGGACGATCATACCCACAGTGGAAAAGTGATGGAAGAATGGGAGATGATGGTGGGAGAAGTGGGGGTATTTGGCATTCTGGATGAAGAAGGTGATGGGAGAGTGGGAGGAGATAGGGAGGTGTGAGTGAGGAAAGTTATGGGAGAGTAAGGGGAGGTGGAGGAGGGAATGATGAGAGGGGAAAGTATTGGGAGAGGTGGTGGAGATAGTGGTAGTCGTGGAGGTAGAGATGGTGGAGGTGGAGATGGTGGGGGAGGTTGAGATGGTGGAGTAGGTGGACTTGGTGGAGATGGTGGAGGAGGTAGACTTGGTGGCGTTGGAGGTGGAGGTGGAGGTGGACGTAGATGTGGACGTGGACGTGGAGGTGAAGGTGGAGGTAGAGTAGGTGGTGATGGCGGTTGGTGGCGATGGCGGTGGTGGAGGTGGTGGTGGTGGTGGAGGAGGAGGAGGAGGAGGAGGAGGTGGAGGAGGTGGAGGAGGTGGGGTGGAGATAGGAGGAGGAGGTGGATGGTGGTGGTGGTGGAGGTGGTGGTGGGGTGGACGTGGTGTGGGAGTGGTGGAGGTGGCGGTGGCGGTGGTGGTGGCGGTGGCGATGGCGGTGGTGGAGGAGGTGGTGGTGGTAGTGATGGTGTAGGAGGTGGAGGTGGAGATAGAAGAGGTGGTAGAGATGGTGGATGAGGTGGTGGTGGAGATGGTGGAGGAGGTGGGAGTGGAGATAGTAGAGGTGGAGGTAGAGGAGGTGGTGGAGGTGGTTTCAGCCATGTGAATGGAGGGAGATGAAATATTTGGTGGCTTTGGCACAACATTTGGTGATTATGGAGAGGTCTACAGAGCCCAGAATTTTTGATAAATTAGAGTCATGGGATTCCTCCTCCATACCATATTTTTGACTTGGACGATACACAGTCAAATCCGTTTTGTTTCAATAAGAAAAATCGTTTTCACCCAATTTCCAGTAATTTGGCAAACAAAAACTATCGTTTTTTAACATTTTCTATTGTCTATGGACTGAAAAACAGTCATTTTCGTTCTTAAAAACCGGGACTGTCCTATGCTACCCGAGACGACAACCCTTAACCTAGTTTTCAAGCCTTTTTCTCCAAATAGGAATTATTCCCTTGAATTTTCCTCCAATATTCAAAGTCAGAATCCTTCGAAAGTTGCTTTCAGACCGTTTTTCTCTTAAATTAAGACAGTTTTGACCACAGGTGGCCCCTCCTCAGTTTAAACAACGATTGAACTCCAATTAGGCGGAGGCTTAAGTTACGAATTTCAAAACTTATTAACGCCCCTTCAAAATAAAACCTTTCCAAACTTCAATTTCAGTCTCAAAAATCTTTTAATTGACTCCTTTTTAATAATTTTAATAATATTAATTGACTTATGATTAGAGAACGGTTGGTAATGTTGATTGATATCGTGCAAATTGTAGGTTTCCAGGGAATTAATGCAATTAACAAGCTATTAACCTGCTATTAGACCATGAATAGGTCTTGGGGAAGATTATTCCCGAATAAATCTGATTCGGTCCAAATTAGACGATCGAATACATCTCATTTGTTACGGAGCTGAGTTTTCAGGGATTCGATTTTGAAAGTTTAACATGAAGTTGAATAATTGAAAATGGCCAAGGATTTATGGCGTGGTGGAAACTAATATGAAAAAAGAAGTCACTTTTGAATTTTTAATGCGTTTTAAGAAAGGAATGTAACTTTTTTCCTGAGATGTGATTGAAAAGTGGAATAATTCCGATAAATCTTGGGTTTGTTAGGAAAGGGTTTAGAGGGCACTTGAGGGAGGTCTGGCAAATAGAAGTTAAGTACGTTCTGAAAGCCTCCTAATCCTGAGATCATTGCTTTTTAAATTTGATGATAATCCCCGCTGTTCTAATCCGAAAAAAAGTCTGGTTAGCCGAGGCGATGAGGAAGTTGAAGGGGATGAGAGGGATGCGATCCGAGGGAATTTACATCCGAACCGGGCACTCCTTTCCCGCCCTCGGATAATTAGAATTCCTTGTAATTTCAAATTCATGGAGTAAAACAGAAAGTGGGGGATAAACACTTGGTCCGAGCCTTTTCGCTTCTAAAACCTTTTTGAGCAAACAAGAAGTTTTACCCTTTTCATAATTCTCATATCCCGCTTATTTGCGATTAAAACACCGGGGGGCGGATTCTTGTTTTTTAGGCTCGCGTGAAATGAGCTTGGAGGATTTGATTGCGAAAGTGAAGGAGCACGCGAAAACGAAATCACATCCCAATGCGGGAGGATCGATGACGACTTCCCCTCCGGAAGATTTGCCCGTTTTCGACAGCAATCTGGTGACGAACAGCACCGCACAGCTTGGCGCGACTGCGTTCCTTCATTGCAGAGTCAGAAACCTCAATAACAGAGCGGTAAGATTTCATAAAAAGCTAAGATGCCACCACAATAAATCGAACGAATAGCCCTTTGCCAATCTAAATACCCCTTGTTCCTTCTGTTTACCCCTTTCCCCTTCTGATTACCCCTTTCCCCTTCTGACTACCCCTTCACCTTCTGAATACCCCTCTCCCCTTCTGAATACCCCTTCCCCTTCTGACTACCCCTTCACCTTCTGACTACCCCTTCACCTTCTGATTACACCTTCCCCCTTCTGAATACCCCTTCCCCTTCGATTACCCCTTCCCCTTCTGAATACCCCTTCCTCTTCCGAATACCCCTTCCCCTTCCGAATACCCCTTCCCCTTCCGATTACCCCTTTTCCCTTCCGACTACCCCTTTCCCCTTCCGACTACCCCTTCACCTTCCGACTACCCCTTCACCTTCTGAATACCCCTATCCCCTTCTGAATACCCCTTCCCCTTCTGAATACCCCTTCCCCTTCTGAATACCCCTTCCCCTTCCGATTACCCCTTTCCCCTTCCGATTACCCCTTTCCCCTTCCGATTACCCATTTCCCCTTCCGATTACCCATTACCTCTTCCGATTACCACTTTCCTCTTCCGATTACCCCTTTCCTCTTCCGATTACCCCTTTCCCCCTCTGAATACCCCTCTCCCCTTCCGATTACCCCTTTCCCCCTCTGAATACCCCTTTCCCCTTCCGATTACCCCTTTCCCCTTCCGATTACCCCTTTCCCCTTCCGATTACCCCTTTCCCCTTCCGATTACACCTTTCCCCTTCCGATTACCCCTTTCCCCTTCCGATTACCCCTTTCCCCTTCCGATTACCCATTACCCCTTCCGATTACCCTTTCTCTTCCGATTACCCCTTTCCCCTTCCGATTACCCCTTTCCCCCTCTGAATACCCCTTTCCCCTTCCGATTACACCTTTCCCCCTCTGAATACCCCTTTCCCCTTCCGATTACCCCTTTCCCCTTCCGATTACCAATTACCCCTTCCGATTACCAATTACCCCTTCCGATTACCACTTTCCTCTTCCGATTACCCCTTTCCCCTTCCGATTACCCCTTTCCCCTTCCGATTAAGCCTTTCCCCCTCTGAATACCCCTTTCCCCTTCCGATTACCCCTTTCCCCTTCCGATTACCTCTTTCCCCTTCTGATTACCCCTTTTCCCTTCTGTTCACCCCTTTTCCCTTCTGTTCACCCCTATCCTCTTCTGAATACCCCTTTCATCTTCTGATTACCCCTTTTCCCTTCCGAATACTCTTTTCCCCTTCCAAATACCCCTTTCCCATTCCCATTTCCCCTTTCGTTCCCCCTCACATCTTCCCCTTCTCCCCTCCTGACTACCGTTCCCCCCACCCTTCCCTCAGCAGCCTTTTTCACACTAGGGCACCCTTGCCTTTCAAATACCCCTTCCCCTCACAACTCCCCATCGAAATTCTTACATTTCCTCTTCAAACTCTATTTAATTTTCGCATTCCATTACTTCATCGATTTCGTTTTCTTATTAATGAAGGACTTAATTACTTATTTAAAAGTCTTTAGTTGTTTCGAGCTTTTAATTCTCCGGCTTTTCTTCAAGGCTAATCATTTAATTATCTTTTTTGAAATTGAGTTCCTTTAATTAATTAAACCGCTTATTATTTCAAACAAAAACAGCATAAATAATGCACATCTTTAGTTTGTAATTTGAATTGCAGGTTTCATGGGTGAGGAGGAAAGACTGGCACATCCTCACTTCGGCCATGTTGACCTACACGAATGACGAAAGGTTTCAAGTTTTACATACGGAAGGCTCCGAGGACTGGACTCTTCAGATAAAATACGTCCAAAAATCCGACAACGGAGCCTACGAATGTCAGGTTAGATCGAAAAATTAAAATTTTAGAACGGAATGTCGTAAATCAAGATTCACTTTACCTTCGGGAAATAGGGAAAAAGTTCAATCTATGAATATGAAGCAGGATCACTAGCGAATCGTGAAAAATGCAAAGCTTTGAATATTGGAAAGTGTAGCGATAATCACCAAAGGCCGGGGAAAAAAACGTCATCTGAAAAACTCCGTCACTGATTCATGGACTTCCATTAATTTTAATCCCGATACTTTTTAATAACAAACTACAATGATTTATTCAAAACGATATTTCGTTGCCCGTTAAATTTTGAAAGGTCCATAGCGGGGGAAACGCTTTTTAAATCGGATGACCGCTGACTGATGACATGGCGCTGAGAAAAGGACTCGGCACGGCTCAATGGGGCTTTGCGGTCGGAAGGGTTAGCCTGTAATAGGACGCGGTGGTCTTCCAGGATCAAGAATTCACCATTAAATATGTACCTGGTTTACTAAGCTTCTTACAAAGCTTTGTTTTATTCATGAATAAATGCATGATAAAACTCCAAACATCTAAAATGCGAATTTAACTTCTTTTTTTAAATGTAATGTTATTCAGGATAACATGTCATTTAAAGTAATGGTTTCAGAAAGTCGATTTGCTTATACTCCAGCGATGACGTATAATTTCGAGATTAGATGACGTAAAAAGGATGGAAACCATTTTAAAAGTACGGAAACGGGATGATCTACCCGTTTTACGAATACGTATACGGGAAGATCTACCTGTTTTACGAGTACGGATACGGGAAGATCTATCTGTTTTAAGAGTACCGAAATGGGAAGATCTACCCGTTCTACGAGTACGGATATGGGAAAATCTACCCGTTTTACGAGTACGGATACGGGAAGATCTACCCGTTTTACGAGTATGGATACGGGAAGATCTACCTACCTGTTTTACGAGTAGGGGATACGGGAAGATCTACACGTTCTACGAGTACGGATACTGGAAGATCTACTGTTTTACGAGTAGGGGATATGGGAAGATCTACCCGTTTTACGAATACGGATACGGGAAGATCTACCTGTTTTACGAGTACGGATACGGGAAGAACTATCTGTTTTAAAAGTACCGAAATGGGAAGATCTACCCGTTCTACGAGTACGGATATGGGAAAATCTACCCGTTTTACGAGTACGGATACGGGAAGATCTACCCGTTTTACGAGTATGGATACGGGAAGATCTACCTGTTTTACGAGTAGGGGATACGGGAAGATCTACACGTTCTACGAGTACGGATACGGGAAGATCTACTGTTTTACGAGTACGGATACGGGAAGATCTATCCGTTTTACGAGTACGGATACGGGAAGATCTACCTGTTTTATGAGTTGGGGATACGGGAAGATCTACCCGTTTTACGAATACGGATACGGGAAGATCTAGCCGTTCTACATATCGTAAAATAAGACCATTTTACATTTTATGTTTCTTGACTACTTTGTTTATTGCTGAGATTGCATTTTTCCAAATTTTAAAAATTGACCCTTGCTGAGTTTAAAATTGCCCAAAAATTCACGATTAAAATTTTTTTCCTAGTTTTTCTCTATTTGTATGTCAAGTGTTTTTTTCCTCCTAAACGACTTCCTTCTTTTCTAAGCGGCAATGACCCATTTTTACCCTTGAGAATTTTCATTTTTTAGGACATTGTTTTAGAGCCTCATCTTTTTTTTACAGGTGGCAACAGGAAGAGGAACGATTTCACATTATTTCAATTTAATCGTCGTCATCCCGACTGCATATATTTTGGGGACTGGAGAATACCATATCGGCCAAGGCAGCACCATAAGCCTAGTTTGTATTATAGAAAACGTAAGTTCAAATATTTCATTTTCAATTTGTTACCCCCAGAAAACAGTTGGTATCACAAAAAATGATCTCGAAAAAATGTAATTTAAGACCCTTTTGATAGATAATGGAGAATAAATAACGATTATAACCTTAGTTTAAAAACTCTTTATAGATGGGTAAAATCCAAAGAGGCGGCATTTTAAAGTGACAATAATTTTCTATTTAAGTAAAGTTAAAAGTCCGATAAAATAAATCTAGAGGATTAAGTAAAAACGTAAGAGGTCGAGGATATTAAATCGTGAAGCTCCCGCCCCCGATGTTTTGGAGGAGGAGGAAGTCTATAAAGAGTTATGTTTAGCACTTGTCTCTATATCATCCGGACGTATTATTACAACCCTTAACTTATCTTCATGTTTCGCTAACCCAAAAACGAGTTTCGCACGTCGTTACGGTTTGATAACCTAGTCAAATTTGTTTTTTAAAAAAGGCAAAATACCGGGTCGGAATCAAAAGTTTTCCGATGATAATCGCGAGTAGTTTTGGGAAGGGGGGCGTTTTGAAACGGCTCGTTTCCAAGAGTATGCCCACGAACACCTTTATGGGTGAGCCATTACACGGGACCATTTATCGCTACCCTATAAACAACACCCCTCCGGCAATTATGATTATAACTCTGGAATACTCGCCAAGTTAATTGTCATAAAAAAATTGTCGGACATAAACCTCTCATGGAATCAGTTGTACCATATTTAAAGTGACTCTTTCATAAAATCTAGAGCATTTCAACTTCAGGGGATGGGACATTTTTAATGAAGTTATCGTCAAGCGAAGCTCCAGACAAGATCTTCTGCATTTTATACAATACGATTCAGATAAGTATTCAGATAAGGGATTGGGTGTTCAGCAGGGGAAGTGGTATTCAGATAAGGGATTGGGTATTGAGGAGGGGAAGTGGTATTCAGATATGGCATTAGGTATTCAGGAGGGGAAGTGGTATTCTAATAAGGCATTAGGTATTCAGGAGGGGAAGTGGTATTCAGATAAGGAATTGGGTCTTCAGGAGGGGAAGTGGTATTCAGATAAGGCATTAGGTATTCAGGAGGGGAAGTGGTATTCAGATATGGCATTAGGTATTCAGGAGGGGAAGTGGTATTCAGATAAGGCATTAGGTATTCAGGAGGGGAAGTAATATTCTGATAAGGAATTGGGTATTCAGGAGGGGAAGTGGTATTCAGATAAGGAATTGGGTATTCAGGAGGGGAAGTGGTATTCAGATAAGGAATTGGGTATTCAGGAGGGGAAGTGGTATTCAGATAAGGCATTAGGTATTCAGGAGGGGAAGTGGTATTCAGATATGGCATTAGGTATTCAGGAGGGGAAGTGGTATTCAGATAAGGCATTAGGTATTCAGTGATGGGGTAGTGGTATTCTGATAAGGAATTGGGTTATTTCAGTGAGGGGAAGTTGGTATTCAGATAAGGCATTAGGTATTCAGGAGGGGAAGTGGTATTCAGATATGGCATTAGGTATTCAGGAGGGAAGTGGTATTCAGATAGGCATTAGGTATTCAGGAGGGGAAGTGGTATTCTGATAAGGAATTGGGTATTCAGGAGGGGAAGTGAGTATTCACATAAGGAATTGGCGTATTCAGGAGGGGAAGTGGTATTCAGATAAGGCATTAGGTATTCAGGAGGGGAAGTGGTATTCAGATATGGCATTAGGTATTCCAGGAGGGGAAGTGGTATTCCAGATAAGGCATTAGGTATTCAGGAGGGGAAGTGGTATTCAGATAAGGAATGGGATTCAGGAGGGGAAGTGGTATTCAGTATAAGGAATTGGGGTATTCATGGAGGGAAGTGGTATTCAGATATGGGCATTAGGTATTCAGGAGGGGAAGGGGTATTCAGATATGGCATTAGTATTCAGGAGGGGAAGTGGTATTCAGATAAGGCATTAGGTATTCAGGAGGGGAAGTGGTATTCAGATAAGTGATTGTGTATTCAGGAGGGGAAGTGGTATTCAGATAAGGGATTGGGTATTGAGGAGGGAAGTGTATTCAGATATGGCATTAGGTATTCAGGAGGGGAAGTTGGTATTCTGATAAGGCATTAGGTATTCAGGAGGGGAAGTGGTATTCAGATAGGAAATTGGGTCTTCAGGAGGGGAAGTGGTATTCAGATAAGGCATTAGTATTCAGAGGGGAAGTGGTATTCAGATATGGCATTAGGTATTCAGGAGGGGAAGTGGTATTCAGATAAGGCATTAGGTTTTCAGGAGGGAAGTAATATTCTGATAAGGAATTGGGTATTCAGGAGGGGAAGTGGTATTCAGATAAGGAATTGGGTATTCAGGAGGGGAAGTGGTATTCAGATAAGGCATTAGGTATTCAGGAGGGGAAGTGGTATTCAGATATGGCATTAGGTATTCAGGAGGGGAAGTGGTATTCAGATAAGGCATTAGGTATTCAGGAGGGGAAGTGGTATTCTGATAAGGAATTGGGTATTCAGGAGGGGAAGTGGTATTTAGATAAGGCATTAGGTATTCAGGAGGGGAAGTGGTATTCAGATATGGCATTAGGTATTCAGGAGGGGAAGTGGTATTCAGATAAGGCATTAGGTATTCAGGAGGGGAAGTGGTATTCTGATAAGGAATTGGGTATTCATAGGAAGGGGAAGGTGGTATTCAGATAAGGAATTGGGTATCAGGAGGGGAAGTGGTATTCAGATAAGGCATTAGGTATTCAGGAGGGGAAGTGGTATTCAGATATGGCATTAGGTATTCAGGAGGGGAAGTGGTATTCAGATAAGGCATTAGGTATTCAGGAGGGGAAGTGGTATTCAGATAAGGAATTGGGTATTCAGGAGGGGAAGTGGTATTCAGATAAGGAATTGGGTATTCAGGAGGGGAAGTGGTATTCAGATATGGCATTAGGTATTCAGGAGGGGAAGGGGTATTCAGATATGGCATTAGGTATTCAGGAGGGGAAGTGGTATTCAGATAAGGCATTAGGTATTCAGGAGGGGAAGTGGTATTCAGATAAGGGATTAGGTATTCAGGAGGGGAAGTGGTATTCAGATAAGGGCACCCCCCCCCCACTTCGCCCTTCCCAACGGCGTGAGGCCGCCCTCTCCTCTTATCATTTGACGTCACTTTTGGAAAAAGTAAGAGTGCAAGCAAATGACGACGTGTTTCCCGTCCATTCGACCGACGATATGTCGTCACACCACGACATATAGATTTAGTTTTTTGATGCCATTTAGTTGGTACAGTATAGTTAGTACACCATGTATAGATCATGTAGGTACATCATGTAAGATCCTACTAGATATTTATGAAAATTTAGGTTGTGAATAAACACCAGTGCATTGAATGATTGAAGGAGTTTGCGTAATTTTATGTTCTGAGGATTCTTGTTCAATAAAACCCTTTTGTACGAACCTGGCTTCTTACGGTTCAGTAGTTTTAATAGCACCAACTCCATCGATTTTAATCTTTCTATTTTCCAGAAGAAAAAACGTAAAGGGCCTTAAAGAGCTTAATTAATTTAAAAAGATTAAAAAGTGTTTTATTAAAATATGAAAGTGAAAATTCCCCTTGAATTATTCATCGTTGCATCTGACACCTAAAATGATCTTAATCGCTTGCCCCCATTTAGGATTAATTAAATTTTAAAACGTAGAAAAAAAGACACCTTTTTTAAACAAGGAATCTGGTCTGAAATAAAAATCGGGAGTTTATAAGAACAAAGGTGAAAAGAACAAAACTCTCTGAAAAGAATACCTAAATTAAGTTCTCATGTTATCTTGACAGAACAGAATCAGGTCCCGTCAAGGAATAAAAGTGAAACAATGGGAGATTTTTTCTCAATTTCCACCCCTCGCTAATTTTCACCTTTTTTCTGTAGGTACATCAGTTGACTTATTCGGAATTTACTTTGATGTTTTGTTAAAATTACTTATACAAACTTAATAAAACCTTTTTTTGTTAACAAAATACATTACCATTTTAAACATCTTGGGAATTCGCAATTTTGTGGAGTAATTTGGGTGTAAATGAGTTATCAAATGTGGCATATCTATGGCGACTGTTATTTAGTTTAAGACTATGTACTGGATGTAATTTATAATAAAAAATGTATTTTATACATAGTTTGGTATTCGATTTCTTTATTTAAATGCACGAAATGTAAATAAAACTGGTATTAAAGGCGCTCGAGTTATGCTAACCTTCAAGACTTAGATGAATTGCAGAAATAAGGCGCTCACATCGGCAAGTTTTATTAGGTAGATTTTTATTTTTTTTTATTTATGAAATTTCTATATAGAGGCCAAACCCTAAATATCAAAGTTTTTTTAAATTATTCCTAATTATAATAACAGAAGTCATTACCTTATAAAATCGGTTTAGGTTTAGAAACTTTGTTTACGTTTTTTAATTTAGAAACAAAGTAAGCAAACGAAAGAGCTCATACTTTTCCACCCATGTTTAACCTTTGAAATTAGGAAAGCTAGAGAGGTTGAAGGAAAAAAGGGGGAAAAAAAAAAAAAAAAAGAAATAAAAAGAAGAGAAAGTTTGAGTGATCAAAATAAACACAGCACATAGGGCCTTTGTTTTGCGTCGGGCCCTGCTGACGTGGCTTTAAGTTGGGCGAAGGTTTCTGCTTTAAACACGTGATCTCT